>CM048819.1:72109026-72396304 GCA_026586065.1 Dioscorea zingiberensis | reverse complement strand
TTCAGGATTTGGCAGTGTTGCACTTTCACTGCCCAACATTAGAACAACACTTGACATTGTTGGTCTGTCCTCAGGGCGTTCCTGAACACACAACAAGCCAACTTTTATGCACCTCAAGACGTCAGTCATTGGAAATGCAAAACCAAGTGATTCATTGACTAGTTCCAGAGCAATGCCATCCTTCCACAGACTCCATGCCTGAAAATTTTCATGGTTTTGTGAATGTCTTAGTTAGCAAATACATTTGAGACTTATAATAAATTTGTCGGTATTGCTATTTTTTCATTATTACTTACACCGTCCTAGAAGGTTTAGTTTAGGATCAGAGAGGTATATATCCTCTGTTTTTCTTCCCATTGATGATCTCTAAATACCAAGACACCAAAACTAAAACACATCAGATTTGACAGAGAAGATGCCATCCATCGCATACCCTGGAGACACGTACTCACTGCATCAAATGATAATTTAATTCAATAGTTTCAAGTGTTAGAATAAGAATCTCTAGTGAACAATGAACAAAACTTACTATGTTCCTACAACTTTTGGAGTATCTACTTCTGTCTCATCACCACCGAAAACTTTTGCCATGCCAAAATCTGAAATTTCTGGATTCATCTCCCTTGTCAAGAAGAATGTTGTTGGCTTCTAAGATCCCTGTGAATGATTCTGAATCTAGAGTCTTGATGAAGGTATAAAAGTCCACGGGCAATCCCCATATAATAATTTGATGCCGGGCTTGCCAATCTAACAATGCACCCCTTGCTTTTATCTGTTGAGTTATAAACCGCTAGATGTTAATAAAAAATTTAAGTTCATCATGCTACTCCTTTATAGATTGAGTTTTAGCTAACCAAATAGACTGGCAATGCACATGCCTACATCACTCCATTGTATGATGTTTGGAGTAAAATCATGGTTTCAAGTGGATTGTGGTGGTGGTGCTCAAAAAGTTGGGACTGATGTGTGGCACCAAAGTTTTGATCTTGCAACTCTTTAGGAATTGATGTTTCTATCGACAAACTTCTCTGGTAGGCCCAAGTCTATTGGATGTGACAGTAATGCTAACCCCTTCCAACAAAAAATTTCTATAATTAGCTTTACTAGTTCCTGCTTAATCATACTTAGACCAAGAGGAGAGACTTCAATTTCAAGAAAAAATAAAACAGAGTTGGATGAGGGAGGGGCCTCTTTGCTCTCAAATTCTCAAATAGAAAAGCACCCAAGCTTCTGTTAGGCATATACTCATACACCAACATCCTTTCTTCTCCATGAATGCAGTAATCCTATAAGCTGAACAAGATTTCAGCTGCTGAAGCTTTAAGCAGTAATCAGCATCACCTCATTCTTGAACTCATCACTGCCCTGCACTGAAGTCTTTGCCAACCTCTTCACAGTAGCTATTTCTTTCCATCAGCCAACCGACCCTGCAGAAAAAATAAATAAAAACAAAATAATTCAGCAGTAAAGCGTACTTGCATTGGTCCACAACTAGTTCACCAATATAAGAAAGTCAAGCTATCATGAAATAGTGCTCAGTGTTAAACTTCAATTACCTTGTACACAGGACCAAATCCACCCTCACTGCTTTGTTTTCCATAGAGAAGTTATCTGTAGCCTCGGTATTAATGGTCTCTTTGAGATTGAATAAAGGAAGATCCAAATTGTTTTCTCTTGAGCGTTCAGCATCAATATTATAGTGACCACCATAAGAAATACTCTCTCAAGTGGGCTACTGTGTGCACAAACCAATTCACGTTGCAATTCATTTTAGCCCATCAAGTGTGGTAGAACAAAATGAACAGAGAGGATTCATTTTTCAACTGAGATGGGTGAAAGGTTCTCATTGTACCTTTTCTTATTCTTTCTCCTTTCCTCCTTCTCCAAAGGCAACAGCCAATCAGGGTTAGTAGAAGTGGTGCACAAAACAACAGTGACGACTTTATGACGACTACTACCCTGCTTGGAGCCCCAACTACTGTGAGACTTGTTTGATGTTGATACTGGAAATTAAGCATTGTTTTCATGAATTAAACGATTTATAGGATAGCTTCCAATGCATGCATCTTTCAACTATTTACTGATAATTATGATATAGCTTGCATCATGGCCGGCCTTAGTTTATCTCATGAGCAACTTTTTTGATTAGCCTCTAATGACAATAGATGATGGGTAATTAATTCAACTGAGACATCATAAAACAGAGCATGCATCTCACTGCTTCAAGTGATCAAAACGTGCTAGATAATTGACAAACAAAATGCCTCACAGATAAGCTTCTTCAGCATCCTCAATTAATTTGTTGGTTACTAGGGCTCTAAGATCAGGAAGGTAATGAAGCGAAAAATCATTGCTTCTAAGCTAAGAAGTCACAAAAACAACTAGAAACTCCCAGGGCTTTTCCTCAGAACTCGTCGGCTCAAATCAGTGTGTTTTTCTCCCTTACATCATTAGAGTCGTCAATGTCAAGTTTCAAGATGTACTCTCTGTCATATAAGTATGTCTATGAATTCAAAACAACAAAGGATTTTATATGTATGAAATGAGATAAGGTTTAGACATTTCATACCTAAGTCTTTAGCCGCCAGACGTACAAAGAGATCCTGGCCAGCAAAAGTGTACAGCTCTGAGATCAGTAAGGCCAGTGCTCCAAGTAATGCACCCAGTCCCACCCATCACTGATGTTAGCACTGGCATAAGCGACGCAGGAGCAATTCAATAAGCACTTAGCCTTGCAATCATCCAAACTAAGAGTCATGTTCTTACAATCGAACTCGACGTATCCGGCAACTTAGCTTCGGCCACTTTGCAACAAACCCATCGTGGTCCTGTTCCTGCAGTCCAACTCGGTCTTCCTAACACACCCATCTCGTGCTATCTCCTCAATGCCCAGTTGGTGGGGCGACGGGGTACAAAACCTTGGAGACAAATCACATATGGGCGTAAGGAAAGTATTTGGATCACAAACCCTCAAGTTAGGGTCCAGCAAGGCGAGAGAGACCTGCCGCACTGGTCTTTGGGAGCGAACCAGAAGAGGTCTCCAGGACCCGGTCTGGTTCAGCCAGACAAACCTCTGAGTTGACCCGGTCTGGTTGACAATGAGCCGGGAGATGATGCTCGGATCCCCAATGTTGAAGCTGTAGTAGATCTCGTCCTGGTTTTCAACGTACGCGAAGGTGAACATGCTGTACGTCTGCATCTCCGGGATGCCGCTGTACCTGAGCCCGTTCCACGGCCCCGTGCGCCAAGTGCGGGTGGAGCCGGACCAGAGAAAGATCTGTGGATCACCCTGTATGTCCATGGCCATCGTATACGGCCCCGGCGCCGGGTCACTGGAACTCGCCCACGCCGTGAGGTTACGGTTGAGGCCTGTGCGTAAGTCCCACCCTAACTTCATGCCCGGGAGCAGCGTGTCGGTCGGGTGGTCGAAGCTCTGCCAGGCGGCCTTGTCAGGATTCACAGTACTCTCAGCCTCTCCGACCACTAAATTGCCTGTTTCCCCAAGAGCTGCGCCACCGGATTCGCCAAGTTTGTTGCTGCCGTCGACCATATGACAGTTGAGTTATCATCGCTGATCACGAGGCTGCCATTGCTGGCTATTGTGAGAACCCCGGTGGAGCTCTTGATTGGGTTCTGGCGGTTCAGAACCATCACTACTGTTAGGACTGAGACCTCGTTGTACCATAGACCTACATACCTGTTGGTCGAGCCTGGAGGGGTGAAGAAGCCGAGTGTGAACTTGTCGCCGGCGGAAACAAGAGTTTCGCCGTCGGGGAGGGGGTCAGCAGGCGTTAGAGTGTCTCTCGCAATAGCTAGAGAGAAGAGTGTGCTGAGAGGACGAGAAGGAATGATCTGTGAGGAATTTTTCTCATTGTAATTTCTCAGAAGAATTAATGGATGGATTCTACCTCGAAAAGGCACCATACATAGGACCGGCTCTTTATGCCGGGAAGGAAAGTACACTGTTTCTGAGAATATGACACTCCCTTTCATATCTATTTTGCTCTTTAATATATTTTTTAATTAAGTGATTATTAAGCAAGAGGCAAAACAAATCAAAGGTGGGGGTCAAGGGAGTGGGTGGTGATGATAAAAGAAGAAGAGGTTCTGTTATATATTTTTTTTCAAAAAAAATGATAAATCATATATTAATGAATTGGTTATATGTAGCTCGGCTTAGTCAAAACCGGACCCATATTTATTTTAATATACAATAAAGAAGAAAAATTTAAATGTTTTTGTGTATAATTTATGATCTAATAAAAGGATGCTTGCAAGTAATTTGTATTAAAGTAATTTCAAAAAACACCACAATTGGCAACCTGAGAGAAAAATAAGAAGATCCAAGGGTCTTAGAGCATGGTTCATCAGTCATTCTCAGATCCATTAAACATGACGTACATGGGTTAACCTAGGATTTTCTAAAATGAAACAGTATTCTTATCAGTGCCTATACATGTCCGGCATGGCTTGATAGTCAGACGATCGAACAAAACTTGTGAAATTCCAGGCAAGATCAGTGACAACTGGTAGCTGTAGGATGTTGATCAGATGGATATGATAAATAGGCATTCATGTACTCTGGTCAATGAAAAGGGAATGTGGGAGACTTTTGATTATTTTGGCTAGATTTGACCAGATAACTTACTGATTGTTTGGTCCCAATGTAGCACAGCAAGTCGTTGGTGCTGACGACGGATTTTAATGGTCCTGGAGCCAAAGTTGGAATTAATGCACAGTCCACCTACAGGGCATTATTCTTTTAAATTGTTTAGAGTGGCTTCCAGCTCAACTACGTCGGCTATATGTTATTAATTGTATGTTCTGCTCTAACGTGGGTTGGTTTGGATGCCTTCGTCCATGGTCCGTGATATGGTCTTGTTACTGAGTTTGGGATAGGAGAGGATCATAGTAGAACTGTTTTTATACTTTTATGATAAAAGGTAAAAATGTAAAGCCATGTGGACATCAGAGCCATCCACCAGCCTACCTTGTACTACATACCCACGTGACAACCCCTCATCACTTCACACATACGCCTAATAAATGTTGTCACCTCATATATCTCCCTAAATGACCCAAATCTCCCTCACCCCGACAAGAGACCACGATCAAAGTCAAAGCATAGGGAAGAAGATAGAAAGGAATTAATTGACCGTAATGACCGTGTCATAATATAAGTACGCAAGTAACAAAAGCGATCTAAAACTAAAAAGGACTAGCACCCATACTAACTCAACGACAAGACAACCCCCATTTATATACCTACTTGACAAGAGGAATCCCCACTTGGCCCTCGGGATCGACAAAGCTAGACAAATTATATATAGGGCTCTCTACCATAAGTCCAAAAGGGCCCGGTTCTTGAAGAAACATAGGAAAAAAGCTCTCCCATCAAGGGACAGATTGGGAGTAAAAAGCCACCCAACATAAAGTATGCAGGCCCAACCCGCCGCTTCCTCTCCATAACCGCCATTACATCCGGCTACACAATACCGACTACTCTCGCCAAGGCTATATATATATATATGAGTAGGAATTACCAGAAAAGGAGAGAGCAAGAACAGAGAGAACATTTTTATCCCACTTGGCATCATGAAGAAAGAATCCCTCTAACTTGATCGTTTGAGCTAAACCGCATTCGTGCCCAACTCCGACGGGTTGTTCTTTTCATACAGTGTCTCGATCTCGTGAAGCTGCTCACGGATTTCCTCGCATTGTAAAGGTCACCAATCAAATATAAATCTAACTGCTGATCCGAATCAAGATCAATCCCCGATAGGTACCCCATTTTAGCCCCAACACTTTATTTTTTAAAAATAAATAATTATAAATATTTTAACTTAAATTATAATATTTTAAAAATAATTAATATTGTTTATGATGATATCTCTCTGTCCTATGTATATCGTGGATCAATAAACGAGAGTTGAACTGATATTTGGGAAGGGATCTAACACTATCAAGTATCTTTTTTATCAATCACCAAATTCTTCGATTGGACCTCCAAGAATCTCTCTTTATTGGGAATGGAATCTATAGAGAGATTAGAATCAACACTCTGTCCTCGTGAGTAATCTCTGACACTCAAGTCAGAGAGGAGAGAGGAAAGAGAGAAGTGAAAGAGAAAGCACATATGACTTCACGAAATTAGAGAGAGAGTAGTTTGAGTACTAGATGTTGGCTTTCGGATCCCCTCATCATCTCCTCTCAACCCCTTCTATAGCTCGAGGGAGCGGTTACCTGCCAGTTATGCACCCATTTACAACACCTTCAAGAATGTTAGGATGATAATCCCCACTCATTACAACGACACCCACTTATCACGTTAGAATGCTCACGACACGCCTTTGAGAGTGTCATCAAGTTATCAGTAACACTTCCCTTTGAATCAAGAATGCAAAACACGCTTAAGACGAAGCGGAAGCCAAAGTAAAAGGAAATTAGGAGATTTTTCTACCAACACGTATGGTGAAGGATGTTCCTATGGAGTGGGAGGGATAAAGAAAAATAGAAGCTACCACCTTGTGAATCGATGATTATGCAGCTCCAAAGAAAACCGAGGTTGGGGAATCCCTAACCTCCTAAGATTTAATGGGGCCCCGCTGAAAAATGGTGGTGGAGGATCCTTACAAAGCAGGAAGTTGTAGAATCACGTAAGATCTTTCAAGAAGCCTACCTTAAGAGGTACATCAATTCCCTACAAACCGACGACATGGGCGTAGCATCCCCTGCTTGAAAGGCATCTACCGAGAAGCCCAGCCCCAACAATGGCTAATATGTGGGTCAAATCGGGATGGGCTTAAACTACCAACCTCCTCGGATGGATAATTGGTGGAGGGACTCTCGCTATGCAATATCTTCCTGTGGCTATATTTAACTATCAATCAAACAACATCTTACTATCCAGAAGCAAGAATCAAACTACATAGGGGCATGCCACTTCTAAAGCCGGGCCCACTCAATAACAAGGAACAAGAGGGCTTTGACATGATTAAGCAGTAATCTTGAAACTCATCCAACCCTCCTCAGAATCGAGCATACAAGGGAGTGGAAACTCACACCTAACAAAACATTTACGGTGAAATTATCAGATCATTTCGTGAGCGGATCGCTGGATTTGGAGTGATCTAAAGAATCGGTTCTCAAAACAACCCTTCCCCTTAAGGTAAAACTATTTGCATGGTTGGCAAAAGAAGACCGGATCCTCACACTCGATAATTTACATAAACGGAATTGAGGTGGAACGCATAAGATGCTACCGCGCTAAAATGTAAGATGAATCAGAATACATTTGTCACGACCTCATGTCCTTTTATAGTGCAAATATGGAACCATTTCTGGAGGATGTTTGGTCTACGAACAAGTCGATTCGAGACACATGCACTTTGGGGAACTAGGGATGCTTTCTCTGGGGTGGACAATACCCTACGAGGAGGCTGGGATATGGCCGTGATGGCAATCACATAGAGTATTTGGGGTGAAAGGAATAGACGATGTTTCCAAAACAAACAACGCTGCTTGTTTAAGAATTATTAGTGATATTACATTCCTCCTTATCTCTTGGTTGGATGCACCCCCTTCGGCAAAGCGGCTCAAGCTGGAAATAACAAGAAACCAGTTGAAGCGCAGTCTTGAATTCACCTTGGATACGCATGGCATAATTTGATGAAGGGGTAGAGATGTGTTCAAGATCTACCCACCACTAACCTGGTAGGCATGATACAAGCAGTGCATGATGGGGTTGGTCAAGGAGACAAGAGGAGGCAAATATCTCGTGCAGGAGAGAGCATTAATAGATGTATTTTATTTCTCGCTATATGAGCAATGTAATGAATTCCTATTAAATTAACCTATAAATAAATTATGATTTATCCACTTTATCAAAAAAACACGCGGTGGTGAAACGGTCAAGAAATGCATTTTTGTATAACGCTGCGAAGACCGTAACAACACGCGGTTGTCGAGGCATTTTAAGTAGAAGAAACCTAATAGAAGATCTCGGGACTTCGCTATGGTGGGTAAATGAGAAGGACATAAAAGGGGATGTTGTGCTTGGACAAGGGGTATCAAGTGAGTTCAAGTTAGTGCCCAGCTCGTCAGAGCGAGAGAATGAAGACTAGAGCGCGAAGGTTGGCCGACGACAATTGCTATTCGTAAGGGGGTTTCTCAAACCCTAGTTATCTTTTCCTTGTTTTTGAATGTTGTGACGCTGCAATTGAATAATATTAGCATATTTGATCATATTAGCAAAGAAATTTCATTCTATGCTTGATGATTCAAAGGGATGAATGTGAATAGATCTCACCAATTGGACGATAGATTTGATGGTTTTGATGATAGATATATGGAATTGAGTTGATAAATAAGAATTACAAGCTTTGATCTGCTACAAAATGGTGCTTTCATTAAGATTTGAACCTCAAGGTAGTGTGAAATTGAAATCATACACCATGGCAAAGAATCCTAGGATGAAAGAACTACAAGCTAAGATAGAGACATTAATGACAATGATGGAGTAGAGTCAGATGCAAAATAAAAGAGATATTTAAGCATTTGGAACAATCAATCGTGAGGAGTTACAAGTTCTATCACTCAAGTCACTAAGATGTTAGAATCACAACCTCTAACAAACGGATCTAGTTAGGGGTATCTCACGATCCTAAGCCAAATTCTTCTATTACCTCATATCTCAATCCTTTGATAGTCATGCTTCCTAGATATGTTCACTTGGAATTTCCACGCTTTGGATGGAAGTGACGCGAATGCAAAGAGATTTTCGTGGCCGAAAGCAATTCTTTTGACTTCTAAGTGAGATATCGATGTATATAGATTGGAAGACTCGTTGTAGATTCATTAATTTGGATGGACCTCAGATTTCCGTGGTTTCAGATGTTGCGTAAGATTGATGGTTTGATGACTTGAATTCCTTACCAAAAACTCGTGGAAATAACATATTGCCCTTCGCTTTTTAGAAGTGTCCAAGATACTCACTCTTTTAAACTCTCTCGTGTGGATCAAGAGGCTTCATACTATTCTCGGCAATCGCGACCGGCAAATTGTGTGGAAGGAGTCTCACTTGAAGCATTGGCGTGATTGTTTCATTAGTGGGCTTAAAAGAGAATTACGTAGAGAGGTTATTCCCTACAAAATTGAAAAACATCACTAAGGTCAAGTACCCTTTGCATGGTTATTTGAAGAGAAGTATGGAACAAGTGGGAGAACATTAGTACAAAGAAAACCGATTTACTCCTCGACATCCATACTACTAGTAAAGTTAACAATAATGTGTGTAATGAGGGTATGAATAATAACAAAGTTATCATACCCTCATGGTAATAATAATGTAATTTCTAACATCAAGCACCATCTGGGTATAAGAAGATGAGTTTGGAAGAGATGCAAATCAGGAGAGCCAAAGATATGCTTCAAATTGTGATGAGAATTCACTAGATTTCATCAATGTACCAATAAAAAAGCTATTGATATTACAATGGGATGAAGTGGAATTAGAAGAAACAGAGAATAATTTTTTTATTGATTCTGGTCCTTCTGATCAATTGGAAGAACCAATTCATAAAATGTTTATTATCTGGTACAATGAGATTTCAAGGATTGATTTAAGAACAATTAGTACGGATATTATTAGATGGAGGGAGTGGATCATAATTTCATCCAACTCCAAATAGTCAAGTTCCTTCAAATGGAGATTACACAAACCAAACCTTTTCAGCATCTTCGTAAGTAAATGGGAGTTCATTAGCTTAATTGGTAATCTTCAGGTAAAGGTGCAAAATAATATAGTATCTTTCCCAGCTTATGTATTGCCCATTTCAGGTGCATATGTGATACTCGGAGTTGCTTGGTTAGCTATTTTGGGAGCTCACATGGTAGACTATAGTAAATTGGTACTCTAATTCTACAAGGATGATAGTTTGTTACATTGAGAGGTGATAAACCATCAATTCCTCAACCAACTACCTTGCATTAATTAAATAGATTGAGTTCAGCGAGAGCCATAGCCCAATGTTATGCTATCACTGTGCAAGCCCAAGAGGAGCCAATTATGGGCAAGAATGGAGTTGAGACGCATCGAGCCCGTGGAATTTTAAATTGGATCCATTATAAAACAGTAGTTAGAGTGAATCCCTGCAAAAGTTGTTACTCAAATATCAGTATATTTTCTCAATACCTAAAGGTTTACCTCCATTTAGGTAGACATTGTGACCATAGAATTCCTTTACTTCCCGATTCTGGACCTATTACAGTTAAACCTTATAGGTATCCCCACAGTCATGATCTCTATTAGGGTTGTTGATCAAACCCCTATATGAAGAGGGGCACATTTTCTACCCGAAGCATCCATCGAACCAAATAGCACCATGATAAATTTGACATCCATTTTTCATTTACTAATTGTCATTTTGTTTTCACTGATGTAAATTGTTGATGCCTAGATATGTCGTCATGGGGATCAGAGTAGATATAGATTAGTGAGCTAGGGAGAGTGGTCGGTGAAGATTAGGATTCTTCAGAAGATTTTGAAGGAGAGATTTGCTAGGATAACGATCATTTTTCTTATTTCCTTCAAATTTCTTATAGGATTAACGTCACTGCTTTTAAAGATTGGTCTTCAAGATCAAATTTTGTAGAGAGTAAATTATGAAGAAAGGATATCCTAGTACTCGTGTTCTGGGTAAGCCTCTCAACTCTCAATCATTAACACCAAATGGAGAAGAGAGAGAGTGTGTGTGGAGAAAGAGAATTCAGAGATATACCAATTGATTGAATATTGCTTTGATTGATCCCATATTTGTGAGCTAAGGACCTCCCTTTTATTCGCCTTATAAAATTCATCTTTTCACCAAATGACCATGCGCTTATTTTGGCACTTATGACCATGACACATATTTCAGTTTTTTTCTCATGTAACATAAACTTTTATGAATATTTAATCTATTGTAAGTTCTCATGAAAAGAAAAACAAAACCAAAACAAAAAAACAAAACAAAGACCAAAAAATTAAAAGCACCAACTAGCATGCCATTATACGGGCTTAATTGACAAGGCATGTGATACTGATACCCATACAAGTCAATCGGTCTTTAGATGCTCGTTCCTCCTCATCTGACAATTTTTTTAAATCTTCTACGGAAGTCTACCACCAAACCTCAATGCATTGACTCCGGTCTCTTTAATCGTATATTATACGAAGTTAAAAATCATCTGAGTAAGAAAGGATGTGGAAGGAGCGGAGAAACGGGCGCGGCTTATCGCAAGCAGATCTACGCCGTGCTTCGATGTACAAGTAAGTACGTGCTCCCAAAGCACCGCGAATAACAACGATGTTCTTGGCCGCCTCATAGGCCCGAGGCCGGCCGGGACGTCAAGGAGGACGGCACCACCTTCCGCAAGATGGGAAGAGTTTGGAAGAGGAAAGAGGAACTCGTGAAGACCGCAGAGGAGCGTGGGCACCAAGCCGACGGAAACCGGCATTAAGCGCGCTAAAGACGGGCGCCGCTTCCACCGAAGGGCCGAGTAGTCAAGCGCCAGAAAAGCGCAGGATGGAGCAACGCCAAGCACGGAGAGGGTTAATGTTTCACTCCTGTGAAGGGAACAACGCCATGCGGAGGGAGGAACGTGTCAAGTCGAGGTGGTCGACAGCTCAGAGAGGTGCTCACCGAAGAAGGCGCAACCTACCTAACGGAAGTACGCCAACCTAAGAGCACATGGAAGGCCCGGCCGGCGGAACGGAGAAACCTTGGGAGGAGGTGCAACAAGAAGAAGATAAGACGCACTCCCGGCCACCGGGAGAGCTCGAGACATAACTCTGCAAGAACGCCCTTCCAGATTTCCGCCACCCGCCGCCACGGAAACGTAATCTTCCAACGGGTGGTCGAGGTTTGCGGAGGTGCCGATACCGGGCATTTCATGGTCGACTGCAGACGTGTGTGGAGGTGTGTCGCCGCCGCTGGAACGCCCGTGCCACCGGAAAGGATATGTTCTGATTCCTCGCCGAGCCGGGACAATCCAAATTTCTGGGAGGAGACGCATGCTAAAGGAAGAAAACGGGCAAAACAAAGGGAGAGGGGCATCTGATCATCAAGGACCTCCCCAGGGCAGCTGTGCGGGTGGAGTTAGAACCTGGACAACCTCCACTTCCATGGATCCATGCGCCGGCAAAAACTGGGGAAGAAGGAGAGAGCCAGGTTGACGCCGGTGAGCGGCGGAGAAAGGGAAAGTTTCCCATCGGACCGATGGGTTTTGACTGGGAACCACCAAAGGAAGGTGAAGGACCCGAGGGGTACGGAGGAGCGATCGCGACACGCCACCCCGCGCAGCGGGCGCCGCGGCGCAGTGGTATGGCACCCGCCGGAGATCACGAGGAACATCGGATGGGACCTCAGCGGCGCACTCAACGCCGTAAGATGGGCTACAAGTGAACGGGCGTGGATCACATGAGCAAGGCAGTTGAGATGCCCAAGGATGAAGGCCACGTGGTGCTGCTCGAATCCTCAACGGCCTGACGCTTTGCGTGAAACCGAGTCCAAGGCTTCACATGGCAAATCAAGACATGTGTGCACGGGACTCAACTGAGTGGGCTACACGCCACATTTGCAAACAAATGCTTCACAAGTCCCCTCGGAAATGTGATTCTCATCCACCTCCAAGGTTGGTCGCTAGCTCCTCATCACATGGACGGTGGCGCAAGCACAAGCATCAAATCAAATGGGAGTTGTGATGTTGCCACATGGCAAACAAACAAATATAATAATAAAGATGTATTTATACCCCATGAGGTACCCAATGACAATACAATCAAAACCATATATCGCTGTTTCAAAGCCCCGAAAAACAAAACAAAATGAGGATGATGACAATGCCATAAATATTGAACTTGATTCTGAGGTAGTGTGGACAACCCGATTGGTTGGGGAAGAGACCAAGCAATCTAAGGGCCCAGATAACAATGCCATAGAAGATGACCCACATGACCACATTCTAATTGAACCATCTTGGGTAGAACCAATAAGTTTGGAATGCCAAACTATAGAAAGCCCGAGACACGGCCATGAAGATAGTAGTAATGATCAACACTTGGAGGAAAGCCCACCACTCGAGGAAACACCAGATACACTACCATTCACCCCCAACAAGTTCAAAGGAAAGGAGCTCATTATCTCAGGGCAAGGGCTACTGAGGAAGACATGCAGGAGGACCACATCAAAGAAAGAAAGGAAGGAACTCCTCGCCCAAGCAAAAGAACCATTGGCACGCCCCAAAGAAACAATCCGTCAAGTGGAAGGGCTCGGAAGCCGATGGCTAAAAAGACTTGAGAAAGAAGGATTCACTAATCTATCCACCTCAAGGAGAAAGTCTCAAATGAAAGGTAATGACCTCTCTCCTTACCCCTATCACCCTAACACTTTGTGAGTGGCAAGATAGGGAACTTAAATCTTACGTATGGTAGGGATCGACCTTTGGCCCATCCAAGAACACAAGGCTTCTTATGTTCAACATATGCGGAAAGGGAGAAGGAGCGGGAGGGGAATCAGCAGGAAATCAACTAGGATTTCCGTCACCCCTTACCGAGACAACCGCCCATATAGTTTTTTAATGAAAGTCATCTCTTGGAACGCTAGAGGATCAGTAAAAAGAAGAAACGCTACCTAGTTCTGATCTCCTTTCTCCACAAAGCGTATATATGTTGCCTTCGTGAAACTAAGCTTGTTAACATAAGCAATTGCATTTGGCGAATCCATCTGAGGAACTCTCGCTCGATAAACGAGCGTAACTCCCTACGCGCGACACAAGAGGAGGTTGTTGTATTACCGGAGCGCTCCAAATATAACCTTCATAGCGCGGATTCGAGATCAATTTGCGCCACGGCCATCCCGACCGACAAGGCAACTGAAATCTCAAGAATGATCACAACGGGTTCTATGCTCCATGCAACCCGACCCAAAAAGTACTCTCATTGGAATGAACTCGTGGAAATCGTGAGGAAGATGGGATGGTCCATGGCTACTTCTGTGGGGACTTCAACACTACCAGAGAGTGGAAGAGGCCAACTCCTCGTCACATGGGATACGGAGAGGGAGGACTTCGAGAGGTTGATACAAGATCTCCTCCTTGTTGATCCTCCCTCCCCGGCGTAAGGTACACGCGACCAATGGCGCTAATCACCGCCTTCCGCCAAAGTTAGATAGATTCCTCCTTTCCAATCGAATGGGTCCTTGAGTTCCCACGATATATGGCAAACCGACATTGCCTGCAGTACGGCCGGATCATGCCCCGCTATGCCTCGAATGTGGGGTGCACACCCCTCACTCTTCCTCCATTCCGGACATTCAATAGGAGTGGGCTAAAGAAGAGGGTTTCGAAATGATAAGACCGATTGGCAAGGGCATTCTACTAATGTGAGATGGAGCCTACATTGTAGCCAAAAACTAAAACTCACCAAGGGATAAGTCAATTCGATGGAAAAAGGAAACCCTCAATCAAAAGATGGAAAGGAAGATGCACATTCTGGAGGCCATAAAAGTACTGGACATTCATAAAGAAACCAGGGAACTTACAGGGGAAGAATTAAATCAGGAAGTGGTACAAAGGGGAGAATATGAACGGATTATCTCCGAGGAGGAAGCTTATTGGAGACAACGGTCTCGGGTCAACTGGCTACAACAAGGGGATCAAAACACAAAATTTTTTCATACCATCGCCAGTCAAAGAAGGAACATAAACAGGATCACTCAGCTCCAAGTGGAGGGTTCGACCATCATGGATCTAACAAGAATTACCGAGGCCATTTCCAGACATTTCACTGCTCTGTTTGGGACCGAACGGGAGATGAGGTACAAAACCTCATGGGATCGCCTGTTCGAACGCAAAAGGAGAGTGAACCTGGACCATTTGGAGCAACCTTTTCGAAAGTGGATGAAATCTTAATGGCGGTCGAGAGTTAGGAGCGACAAAGCTTCAGGTCGGATGGCTTCCCTATGACTTTCTATCGCTAGGGTGGAACATCATAAAGGAAGACATACGAGACTCTTTGATGACTTTTTCGTAAGGCACACTAATCCGAACGCCTAAATCAAGCACACATCCTCCTCGATCCCGAAAAATGAATCCCTGAGGCTATACAGATTACAGTGCCGATCACTTTGATTAATTGCTCTATCAAGATCATTTCCAAAGTCCTAGCCAACCGACTCAAAGGAGTCTTGGGGACCTAGTGGATGACTCTCAAATCAAGATTCATCCAAGGCGCACTTATACATGACAACATAATCGCAAATGAGGAATTAATCCACAAGACGTAAGGGGAGATAAACAATGGGGTCCTCATCAAGATTGACTTAGAGAAAGCCTTTGACACGGTAGATTGGGATTATCTCCTGGAAATTCTCCAAGCCAGAGGATTTGGACCTAAATGGTTGATATGGATACGATCCCTACTCAATACCTCCAAAGCACAATTCCTTATTAATGGTGCGCCGGTGGGATATATACGGAGCAAGAGAGGCTTAAGACAAGGCGATCCGCTATCCCCACTACTCTTTGTACTGGCCATGGATGTGCTACCCACGATGCTTTCTGAGGTCGTCCGGTCCAACATCTACCGGGGAATCCCAATTGGGACAACTAGGGAGACCACTGTTACGTCATTACAATATGCTGATGACATCCTAGTTTTCTGTACTGGGGGATTATCGGAGGCCCAACTCCTGAAACTCATTTTCTACTTGTTCGAGGGACTATCGGGGCTAAAGATCAATTACACCAAAAGTGTTATTATTCCGATCAAGGCCCCAGAACAACATATCCAGAACCTCGCACAAGTGCTGAACTGCACAAGAGCTGACCTTCCAGTAAAATATCTTGGAGTACCGTTGTCAGGGGGTCGGCCAAGAAGAGAAGACTGGAACATCCTTATAGAGAAGATCAGGGGTAAGTTAGGGACTTGGAAAGGGAAGTTATTGTCATTAGGGGACGCCTCACACTATTGAACTGATTATCTCCACAATACCAATTCATCTGGATGTAATTCCACCGCCTCCTGAATGGGTCATCCAAAAAATCGACGGCATCAGGAAGGAATTCCTATGGAAGGGGGTGGACAAAGAAACAAGGAGTTATCACCTTGCCAACTGGGGAAGATTATGTAGACCCAAAGAAAATGGTGGTTGGGGAATCCTGAACCTCCGAACATTCAATGGGGCCCTACTGGGAAAATGGTGGTGGAGGATCCTTACAGGTAGTGCAGGAATTTGCCAAAAGATCTTTCAAGAAGCCTACTCCAGAAGAGGGTATATCGACCCCTACAAGCCAACGCCGTAGAGCATCCCCTTTCGAAAGGTGTCTACCCGAAGCCCCATCGACAATGATGAATATGTGGGTCAAGCCGAACGGGCTTAAACTATCAACCTCGATGGATAATTGGTGGAGGGGCTCAAGCTATGCGATATTTACCCGGGCTATATGAACTATCAATCAAACAACATCTTACCATCCATGAAGCAAGAATCAAACTACGAGGGGGCATGCCACTCCTAAAGCTAGGGCCACTCAATAACAAGGATCAAGAGGGCCTCGACTTGATTAAGCAGTAATCTTGAACCTCAACCCAACCTCCTTCGACACTCCGGACACAAGGGAGTGGAAACTCACATCAAGTAAAACATTCACCGCGGAAATCCCCAGATCATTTCAAAGCTGGATGGTGGATTCGGGAGTGATCTAAAGAACAGGTTCTGGAAACAACCTTGCCCCTTGAAGGTCAAATTATTCGCATGGTTAGCAAAAGAAGACAGGATCCTCACACTCGACAACCTACATAAACGGAACTGGAGGGGAGAACGCACAAGATACTACCTGTGTGAAACAGAAGATGAATCCTGCATCACACCTCACACCTCTACGCCCCTTTGTAGTGCAAATTTGGAACCATTTCGAGAGCATGTTTGGTCTCATGAACAAGCTGTACTTGAGGCTAATGCTCTTTGGGGAACTAAGGCTACCTTCTCCGGGTGGACAATACCCTACGCAGGAGGGTGGGATCTCGCAGGATGGCTATCACCGAGTATTTGGGGTGAAAGGAATCGACGATGTTTTCAAGACAAACAACGCGTTTGTTTAAGGATTATTCGTGATATTACTTTCCTCATCATCTCTTGGTTGGAAGCGACCTCCCAAGAAAGCGGCCCAAGCCGAAACGGTGTAACCTGATGAAGCGCAAATCTTGAATTCACCTTGGATACACCCGTATGGTCAGATGAAGGTGGCGATTTGTTCGAGGATGACCCGCCACCAACCTAGGCACGCATACAAGAAGGTATGATGGGGTAGGGGCAAGGAGGCAAGAGGAGGCAACACCTCAAAGCGTGATTGGAGAGTGCTAATATGAAAGATGTATTTTATTTCTCACTGCATGAGCAATGTAATGAACTCATTTTAAATTAACTAGTAAATAAATTATGGTTTATCCACTTTATCAAAAAAAAAAAAAATCATCTGAGTTGGGAAAAATGGATGTTTTATATGATCACTTATGTTGCATCAACCTTGGCTATCACTTATGCCAAACTTGAAGACAATATGTGCAAATATATAAGTTTTTAATAAAGAAAACTTTGACTTCCAAACAATTAACCAATTGGGATCAACTATCAAGCATTATCAATATTATTAATGGATCATGGTACGAATATAGGTCCCCGGGTGATCCCTTTTTTTTCCATGATATATTTCTATTCCAGTCCTTCTACTAGTGCTCTAATCATGGTTAGTCCCTATTTTATTTTTAATATACTTTACTTTATCCATTTTAATAACAAATACTCTATATCTTTTTTTAAAAAAAATTAGACCAGCATCATTTATCCATAATTTTCTTGAGAGGGTTATATTTGCAAAGGCAAACCTAAACATTAATAAATAGCAATCCTCTTATTTATTTATTTGATAAATACACACACACACACACACATATATATATATATATATATATATATATATATATATATATATATATATACTCAACAATCAAGCTAAATATAAATAAAATTCAATGAGAGAATGTATCAGCAATGCAAGTATAAATCCCCCAAAAAAATTAATTGGAAAAAGAGAAGTAATAATCTTTACATAAACTTTGCATGAGTGTGGTTTTGTTTTAGCGGCCATCAACCACAGTGATTGTCATGGCATTCATTGTGAAGGATTCTTGGTTAGTTAACGAGTCCAAATCAAAGGAACCTCTTGCTGCAATAAATCCCGGCCTTTTAGGATTCGGCAGCAATGCATTCTCACTTCCCAACATTAGAACCACAGATGACATTGTTGGCCTGTCTTCTGGTCTTTCTTGTACACACAACAGCCCCACTTTTATACACCTGAAGACTTCAGCCATGGGAAATTCTTGTCCTATGGATTCATCTACCAACTCCATGCAGTTCTCTTCCTTCCATAAACTCCAAGCCTGCAAAAGTTCTCAGCAAATGTTAAGTAATCAGGGTTTTTAACTTAACTTGTCTTCCATAAATTTAGTGAAACAAACATTCAGACTCACATGTCCTAAAAGGTTTAGGTGGGACTCGCTGTAATAAACCCCTCTGTTCTTTTGGCCACTGATGATTTCTAGAACCAAGACCCCAAAGCTAAAGACATCAGACTTGACTGAGAAGATGCCATCCATTGCATACTCTGGTGCCATGTACCCACTGCAGATGGATTAATATATAACATGCCGGCAAATTAATGTCATCCTCATCACACATTAATGACAGAATAAGTTTATGTATATCTTTCCAATTAAGATGCACTTACTACGTGCCAACTACTTTTCTTGTATTTACTTCAGTCTCATCACCACCAAATATCCTTGCCATCCCAAAATCTGATATCTTTGGGGTCATCTTTTTGTCCAGCAGGATGTTGCTCGCTTTGAGATCCCTATGTATGATTCTGAACCTCGAGTCTTCATGAAGATAAAGGAGACCTCGAGCAATCCCCATGATTATGCTGTAACGAGTGCTCCAGTCGAGGGATGCTCCTTTCACTTTATCTGAAATGAAATCTTTAAGTAAGTTCTAAGAATTAGGTGGCTAGGATGTCATGGTCCCAGGATTAATTAACAAGGCAGGAAATCTAACCAAAGAGGAAGGCATCCAAACTTTTGTTGGGCATGTACTCGTACACCAGCATCCTCTCATCTCCTTGAATACAGAAACCTAAAAAGTCGAACCAGGTTTCTATGTTGAAGCTTAGCAATCAGCAGGACCTCATTCTTGAATTCATCGATGCCTTGGGCTGATGTTTTGATAGCCTCTTGACAGCAATGTCTTGTCCTTCTGCAAGTGTCCCCTGGACAAAATCAATGCACACCTTCTCACACACTGAGTTGATTCAATGAATGATATATGTTGAGCTAGACCATATATATATATATACTGACCTTATATACAGGGCCAAAGCCACCTTCTCCGAGTTTGTTCTCTGTGGAGAAGTCATTGGTTGCAGCCATGACTGTATCCAAATCGTACAAAGGTAGCTCAAGCTCCTCTCCTCTGCTAGTTCCTCCTTGTTTATCAAGGAGGTCCTCAAAGGAAAAGGTACCTGTTGAGTTATGTGGAGCCTGATCATACTGTACACCCAGCCACGCTTTTGGCGGGTCGAGTGGGAGCAATGGCAGAGGAAGCAGGAAAGGCGAATTTTTCGCAGGGGTATTTTGGGTATTTCCAATCGACAGGGTTTCTAATATATACCATCCTCAGAACTTTTGTATCATCCGAGGAAATAGTGAAATTGCCTTGGCGTCCGTGGGCGTACGTGAAATTTCTATTCCTCGTGAACCACGTAAATCTCTCGTGTCTCTCGATTGATTGCTTTTGTTTTTCTTCGCTTTCTCTCTCACGATTCGCGAATCACGTTTGATTCCTTAACAAGCACCTAACATTGCTGTGCAACGTGCCTCTATTATTAATCACTACACAACTAATTGAACTGATCATCTCCATAAATGACAAATCGTCAGTCTCTGATTACCTCTTCTCTTCTTCTTCTTCTTCTTCTTCATCAAAATGCAGAAACCAATCACTATGATCAACAGAGTGCCTAAAAGAACAGAGACCACAACAGCAACAACTCCCTGTTTGTGCCCTTGAGATTCTCCCTGGTTTGGACCTACATTGTCATTGTTTTCAGTTAAGTATAGCATATATGCAGAAGCAAAATCATAATTAAGCAGAAGAATAGAAGGCGAATATTTACTAATTAGATCGGCGGCGGCCAACCCGGACATACAGACTCTGGCCTCCATAAGTGTACAATCTGAGATCAGTGAGCTCAGTGGTCCAGATAATGCACCCAGTCTCGTTCCCCGCGATGTCAGCGCTGGCATAGTCAGTGCAAGAGCAGTTGCTCAAGCACAAGGTCCTGCACTCATCCAGGGTCATGCTCATGTTCACCGTCGCATCTGACGTGTCCGGCAGCTTTGTCATACTCACCGTAATGAACCCATCCGTCCCATTCCTACAATCCAACGGAGTCAATCTCACACACCCATCACTCTGATCCCTCATCGCCCAGTTCGTCGGAGACTCGGGATCAAAACCTTGGAGACATTCACACATGGGCGAGTCATTAGGATTACAAACACCAAACGGGCCGCAAGGCGATACCTTGTCACACGGATCCTTGGGAGCGAACCAGAAGACGTTCCACATGCTCGACTCGTTGAGCCAGACGAGGCGTTGCGTGGTGCCATCATAATTCACGACAAGCCTTGATATAATGGAGTCATCCAGTATATGATACATGTAGTACATCTCCTCCTCGTTGTCCACGAACGTGAAGTTGAACGCGCTGTAGGTCTTCATCTCCGGGATGCCGGTGAACCGGACGCCGTCCCAGTTACCACCTCGCCAGAGCCAAGACTTCGTCGTCTGTAGAATAACTTGTGGGTCCCCATTGGCGTGGATTCCCATGAAGTATGGCCCGGGGAATGGATCACTAGGGCTTGTCCATCCGGTGAGGTAGCGGTTGAGCCCGCCTCGTTAGATTCCACCCGAGCTTCATGCCGGGAAGCAGCGCGTCCGTCGGGTAGTCGAAGCTCTGCCACTCGTAGATCTCTGTAGCACTGTTCCATTCTTCACGAACAACAAAGTTTCCGGTGTCTAAGAGTTGGGCAATCGGACTGCCGGCTGATACACCTGGGGTTGACCAATAGATAGTTGAGTTATCATCAGAGATGATGAGACTGCCATTGCCGGAGATTGTCAGAGTTCCGTTTCCGGTGAGTATTGGCTTCTCACGGTTCGCCACCCACACTACTGTTTGGACTGAGATGGTGTTGTACCATATACCAACATAACGGCTTTTGGAGTTAGTAGGGCTGAAAAAGCCAAGTGCGAAGTTCCCTCCGGAGGAGATGAGGGTTTTGCCGTCGGTGAGGTATTGGCCTTGAGTTAGTGTGTCCCCTGAGATGGAGAGGGTGAAGAGAAGGGAAGGGAAGAGGAGAAAACACAGAAGATGTTTGCTTGTGATGAACTTTTTCATCGCTTACAGTGCAATGGCAAAAGCTCAAAGCATGCTTTCCCTCAGGGAAACACACGTACATATATGTATATGAGTATGGTGTGTGATCTTCTTGAGATAATCTGGACTTTGTCAAACTAATTAGTCAAAGAAAGACGGGCAACGGAGTTGATGTTATTACGTCGTGCTCATTGGTTTTCTTTTTTTTAATGTATATATAAGCTGCCATTTCTTGAATAGTGATAGATCTCAGACTGTAGGGCTTTTTTATCAGATGGCTGGGGTTAAGGAACCAAAGCCCTTTCGAACACGGCAAGGGTTAGGGTTTCTATTAAATATATGTATTTTTTTATCTTTTTATAATGAAGGTCGTTTTTTGTGTATAAAGTTAATTATTGACAAAGTTAATTGATGTACGTGCAGATGGTATCCTCTCTTGTTCTCGCACTCTCCCGGAAAATTAGGTGTTAATTAAGTTAATTTAATTGGATTAATTGATGTTGCTTGTTGTCCTCATTATGTACCTTTGATTCTACGGCTTGCATAGAATATTGTCATAAAAACTGAGGCCGAATTTGACGGCTGTGTGTGGTTCCAAGCTGTTGCAAACTTTATTCTTCTTTTTTTGTAACCAATTGATCTTGGGTAAACAACCAAACTGGTTTAATTTGATAACATGAGAATGACAAGCAACTAAATTGATATTATATAAAGATTAAACTCAACATGCTCTTTTAATGAATGATTGGTTTATCCTCTATATACATTGGAGATCTTGACATTAAGTCTTAGGGGGCCAAAAAATTCAACGATAAATAATAAAAATCTCATAAAACCATTAAGTTTTTTTACTTTATCAACCTCTCAAAATTAATCAAATCACTTATCACCCATTACTTTTCAATAATACGCCATAACCCCCTCATTTAATTTTATTTTATTTATCACCTCATAGACCAAATTTTATTTTAAAATCTATGATTTCACCAACAATAATTATATTTCTATTTGACCCCTAGAAATTTTTCATAATTATATAAAATTACATGTTTTTTTTATTACACCCATGACCCATGATATGTATTTGTTACCTAGATATAAATAATTATTGTTTGTAAAATAGATTTTAAAAATATATTAAATAAAAAAAATATAAATAAGATATGTTTAATGGAAAATATTAGTATTAAATTAAATATTTTAAAAAACAGATGTAATCCTCCAATAAAAAAATGATAACAAAATTTTTTAAAAAAAAGAAGAAAAACTTCCAACTTATTGGATTCGAACCAATGACCTTGGCCCACTAAAAACCACTACTTACCAACTAAGCTAATGTTTATTTTTATTTTGGGGGGGCCAATTTAAAAATTTTAACTACATCTATATACATAATATTAATAAAAAATAATTTTATTTCAACATTTGGGGGGGGGGGAGAGCAAAGGCCCCCCCAAAACTATACATAGGTCCGCCCCTGTCTATATATACTTCTGAAATAAATTTGATGTGTTGGCGCGTTTTCTTAATAATTATTAATTCAAGATTTTTTCCTTATCCTATCTTGGTTTGATCGCAAAGACCAATTCATAAGTCGACTAAGGTTGGAGGTGACCCAAAGCCTTGTGAAGCTGAGTATGGAGTTCTCAAGGGGCCCCTCAACAATTCATTGAAGGTGACACGGCCTTTGACAATGATAACCCTCAAGTAATGCGACATAGATAGTTGATGCGGACAACCATGGGATATGGAGCTCATATTTCCTTACTACTTTAGCTTTGTAATAACCTAGTTATGTAAAATGTACTCAAATTTCCATATTTAAAGGGCTTTTTGCAAGTGTACTCCTGAATAGTTTTAAAATTGCATATTTATCCCTGAATAAAACATAATTGCATACATACCCCTGAATAATAGACATAATTGCGTATATATCTCTGGGTCAAAATCAGATGAAAAACTGTCAGTTAACAAATGGTAGACATGCAAAATGACTATTATACCCTTTATATATATATCTTTGAAAAATTTGTTTGATTGTAGATTTAAAAAAATACTCTTTTAAAAATCTAAATTTTAAAATAGTTAAAATATATAAAGGGGGGTATTTTGGACATTTTTCAGTCCTTAACCTAAGTTAAAACCATGGTTAAGATTATATGGTTAGCTTCTGTCAATTGACCCTAACAGTAGGGGTATATCTGTAATTTAACTTGTTTTTTCAGGGGTATCCAAGTAATTATGAAACTTTTGTGGGGTATATAACCAATTTCCCCATATTTGAATAAAATCACATATGATTTATTCATTTTATTAAAATAAAGATTGCCATGTTGATTCATCCACCATTTACAAGCTACTATCCTCCTTTCATGAACTCCATATTTAAAATCTCAACTGGCAACTTATTAGAGTTTGAAAAACAAGATATATGTGGCCATGTGCCCAAGAACCTGCAAGACGTACATTTGGGACATAAAGTGTTGTGTAAAAACCCTCAACTTTTCTCAAGGATTTGGTTCAACAAACAAGATTGCAGAACAAGTGAACAAGAATAAGCAATTCTCTAGGAATATGAAATTATCCAATCTCTAATCTGCCAATCAACAATATGCAATAGGGCAGTAAAAAAAAATTGTAAGAAAAGGGGAGAGAGACAAACAGAATTATATGGTTCGAGAAGTTGACTACATCCACAGGAAGCGATATGAGAATCAATCCACTATAATCAATATGAAGTATAATGTTGTCTTCCTAAATTAGTCTCTCTAAGCTCTTTTTTTTACATGGTTCTCACAAATTGTCTACGCCCACCATGCAAAACTCTCTATCCCACAACAATGAGAACTCATGATATCTAAAGCTTATAAGATACTATAGGATACAATACCTCTCAATAGACTAGAGCTTTATTTATACCTGCTCTAGACATAACTCTTATTACGATATAATTAAGACTTAAACATCCATCTCTAAATCAATCCTATCTCTAATAGGACTTAATTAAACATATATGTCTAAATTGATCCTATCTCTAATCATAATTAGAGTAGGACTCAAGCCAGTGATCTTGACATGAATTCAGAAACAACTATCAACGATTCTAGTAAACCTTGGTGAGAATTTTAAGCTGCATAACCATATCCTAATGATCATCTTGATTTAAAAGTATGAATTGGTTCGTCAACCTGCACCACAAGACTTTTAAAAGACACTTTCAATGATCGAGCCATATTTTTTTTTTTAAGATGATTATCAAAACAATCTTTATATATATTAGCGAAATTTAGAAAACTATCTAGGTTCATACTGTGACGTCACTGACATATCATACGTTGAACTTGAGTTCAGTTTGCTTGAAACAGAGTCCATTCGATGTGGAACACTTTTCATAGCGAATCCGGGTTCTTTAGGATATGGCAAAAGCGCGCTGTCACCGCTCAACATAACAAGTACCGAGGGCATAAAAGGCCTGTCCTCTGGGTGATTTTGCACGCAGAGAAGACCCACTTTAATGCAACTCATAACTTCATTCATAGGATAAGAGTAACCTATTGATTCATCAACTATCTGCAAGCTGTTTCCCTCCTTCCATGAATTCCATGCCTGAAATGCCATAGCACATCATACATCATCATTGTTTCAAGTATTAATATATCAGACAATAGACATTAGCAAATTGATACTGAATACTTGCATGATCCAAAAGGTTTGTATGGGCTGCAACTAAGTACATCCCTGTGTTCCTCTTGCCAGTTATTATTTCAAGCACCAGTACCCCGAAACTAAACACATCAGACTTTTGAGAGAAAATCCCATCCATTGCATACTCTGGAGACATGTATCCGCTGCATGAAAACAACAACAATACTGTGTTTAATTAGTATCCAAAGCACTTTGTTTTGCAATGTTACATGCGATATTTAATTTCTAAGAAATATACTTACTAAGTACCGACAACTTTTCTGGTATTACCCTCCACCTCATCTCCACCAAAAATTCTAGCCATTCCAAAGTCGGAAATCTTGGGATTCATATCTTTATCAAGGAGTATATTGCTAGCTTTGAGATCTCTATGAATCACTCTTAATCTGGAGTCATGATGCAGATATAAAAGTCCACGAGCAATCCCCATAATAATTTTGAAACGTGTCTGCCAATCCAACCTTTCCTCTTTTGGTTTACCTGAAGATCAATCATTTTTTTTGGTAAAGAAAGATCAATCATTTTGATGGATGTCAGTTTAAGACAAAAATGAAATTTCAAAAACCCACGTGAGCACGAACGGAAAAGAAAGAAATCCAGGCTTTTGTTGGGCATATACTCATAAATCAGGAGTCTTTCCTCTCCTTGGATGCAGCACCCCAGAAGACGAACAAGATTCCTATGTTGAAGTTTGGCAATTAACACAACCTCATTCTTGAACTCAACCAGGCCTTGCACAGAACGCTTAGCGAGTCTCTTCACTGCTATTTCTTGCCCATCCCCTAGCATCCCCTGTTCAGAATTTAACCGGGACTTTACTGTTAGATGCTCATCATTAATCTAAAAAATATATATATCGTTATTACAAGAAAATGAAAACTTTATCAGAAAAGAAAAAGTAAATGGAAACTTAGATCACCTTATAAACAGGTCCAAAGCCACCCTGCCCAAGTTTATTATCCGCAGAGAAGTTCTCTGTTGCAGATACAATAGTTCCAAAGTCAAATAGAAGTAGCTCAAGATCATTCTTCTGAGAGAGCTCCAGTTGATCATTCCAAGAAGATAACCCTTGGTTGCTGCGGTCATGGAAAGAGTTGTTGCTCTCCTGCATGGCTGTAAATTAGGAGTCTAATATAAGTGATGGTACAAAGTATGTGTGTAGTCTTTAAATGCTATAACATAGTTAGAAATCTCCTGATATAATGTGACCTCTTGATTGTCTTCTCTTTCTTCTTTTCCACATAAGATAGCCAATACATGCAAGGATTAGCACCGTCAAAACAAGGATTATCACAAAAAGGAGTCACCCATTTGCTGCTCTTTCCAGATGCTGTTGACGACTGGCCTACAATATTCATATCATAACTGCATGTGAATTTTGTATACTTTTATAATTAATCCGATGCAGATGATCAGTGGAACACATGTGGATACGGTTGACTAGTTTGTATAATCCTAGCAAGCTCTGACTAAAACAATAAAAACCCTATTGGTTACTTATAAAAGTAATTACTATTAATCTTTTACTTTCAGGTAAACTCTTTGCAATAATATGTCAAGAAAATATATAAAACTATTTGAGAAAATGGCACCATGGTTTTGATGCAAGAATCAGAAGGAAACATTCCAACTTCTAGGTATTATACGTGACCGATCATTAGACTAGCCATGCATATATAACTCTATGGTGAATTAACGGCGCAGATGCATAATGTTCACCAAGTATTAAACGTATTAAGAATATATAGTACCTAGATCGATAGCAGCCAGGCGAACGTAGAGATCCTGCTCATACGAATCGTTGGTGAACACCCTAATATCCGTAAGTTCACTCGTCCAAATTATGCACCCACTCGCAACACTGCGAACATCCGCCGGGGCGTAAGCGGTGCATGAACAATCACTCAAGCACTTGGTCTTGCACTCAACCAAGCTCAAATTCTTGTATACAGATGCATTCGAAGTATCCGCCAACTTGGTATTAGAAATAACATGGAACCCGTCCGTCCCGTTCTTGCAGTCCAATTTTGTTTTCCGAACGCATCCGTCCGTATCCTCCCGGTATAACCACTTCGACGGTGACTTGGGCGTGAACCCCTGGATGCAGTCACATATCGGAGAGTTATTTGGGTTGCAAGCTGCGAAAGAACCGCATGGCCGCCCCCGCATGTCGTCACACTGGTCCATTGGCACGTACCAGATGACGTTCCACATTCCGATGTCCTCCACCCATAACGACCGCTGCAATGCACCTGACTGGTTCACTGTCAGCTTGGACAAAACCGAAGAGATTGTGTTGAAAGAGTAGGTGATCTCTTTGTTCGTTGTTTATGAAGCTGAAGTTGAATCCAGTGAATGTGAGTGTGGCTGGGATGCCGCTGAATCGGAGCCCGTTCCACGGCCCGCTGCGCCACACCTTCTTTGATTGCTCACAGAGAACCATCTCAGGATCACCACGAACCTCTATCATATAGTAGTACGGAGAAGGGGATGGATCCGAGTCACTAGTCCATGCTGTTAAGGTCCTGTTAAGCCCGGTCACGAAGTCCACGCCCACCTTCATGCCTGCAAGCATCGTGTCAGTAGGATAGTCGAATCCTTGCCATGCATAACTGATCCCGTCGTCGGCATCGGCATCTCTGACCACCAGGTTTCCGGTGTTTAATAGCTGCGCAACTGGATTGCTCACGTTGGTCATGCCCGATGACCAGACAACGGTTGAGTTCTGATTGGTGATGACCAGGTTTCCATTGTTGGAGATGGATAGAACTCCAGTGGAGTTGGTGACCGGGTTCTCGCGGTTGGCCACCCATACTACGGTTCTTTTCTTGTGCTTCTTGTACCATAAACCCAAGTAGCGATTGTTCGAGCTGCCCGGGAAGAAGCCCAGAGCGAACGTCCCATCACCGGAGATGAGTGTCTCGTGGTCAGCAAGTGGCTGCGACGGGGTTATGGTGTCCCGTGCGATGGCTTGAGAGAAGGAAATAATCAACAAAAGTATGACCAAGATAGTCATCACTGTGGCTGGAGGCACGTACGGGCACTATTGTCTAGCTATCTTATCTCAAGCAAGTGAATGGCAATCCTTCTATTGTACTATTCTATGTATTATTTAGTTTAAAGAAAAATAAATAAAAAAACTAGTGGTACTCTCGCATGGATTATTCCCCATCGTGATGCTGTCAATAGACGCAATTATTCCAAGTCTCTCAATTGGCGATATATATTACCGGAAGAGTCTTCAAAACTGACTCGCCCTGTATTTGCGGTCCACAAAGAATTTCGAAATGCAACTTCTAGGCTCCTTGACAGTCGAAAAGTTCCTACGTATTCAAGACGCAGCCCATATTTGACCATGGATCCGTATTTTTCATGAAAATGAAATTGAAATCTTTATATATATATATATATATATTGAAACAAATACGTCTACTTGTCTATAAAGAATCTGGTCCGGCCACCAAATAAATATTCTTAGGTGGTTATAGTAACTTTGTTATCTAAATTTTGTTTTTAAAAAACAAATGAAAGAACACTCAAGCTGCATCTATCTATCTATCTTCTGTCACATTTCAGTAAAAGTTGCACCAACCATCTTTTAAAGACGAAAATAAAAAGTCAATGTCAACGGAAGTACAACCTGTAGAAGCCTCAATGTCAACGGAAGTACAACCTGTAGGAGCCTCTAATATCCTAAAATATGCTTCATCCTATATATTTTGTATTTGTTTAAAAATAAATCTATAACTGTATCTGTCTTCAACCATCATAGAGTCTCGTCATGTTGATCAAGCGATGCAAGGAAGTCATAGAATAGATGTTGGCCAAGTGAGGCAAGACAACCAAAGAGTAGAAGATGAACAAGCGGTGCAAAACAACCAAAGAGTAGAAGTTGAACAAATAGTGCAAGAAACCCAAAAATCTGCAGAAACATGTGATGTGCAATAGCTTGATTTAACTTTGCTAAAACATGAATGTATTTTAATTTTCTTCGCTGTGCGAGCTATGTAACGAATTCCTAACAAGTTAATTAATAAATAAAATGTGATTTATCCACTTTATCAAAAAAAAACTTTACTTATACTTCTGCATAGTACTTTTCCCTTATATATGCTATGGATTTGGATTTGTTTACATTATGTTTTATACAATAAAGTGTTGGAGCATTAACTAAAAAGGTTTAGTTTTATGTTTTTTTTAGAAAGTGAATAAAACCATATTTTATTTATAAAGCGTTGATAAAGTTTTACATCGCATGACATGCATCGGAAAAATTAGACGCATACATCATTTTAGTTTACTCATCCTATCCTGCTCCCGCAATATTTCCTCGACCTTGCTTAAGTGGTTGTTGCTTGCTCTTCCCTCTGAGATTCTTCCTCTCCTCACTCTCCCTCACGCGCCATCGCTGAATTCCGTGTTCCTTTTTACTGTGTTTGCTCGCCTTCCAAATTTTGGCGCTGCTTCACGGGTGGAGCCGTGATCCAACCAAGAGATGATGAGGAAAGAAATATCGAGAATAATTCGTAAGAAAACGCGTTGTTTTTCCTGAAAACATCGTCTATTCCTCTCCCCCCAAATGCTCCAGGTGATTGCCATAACGGCGACCTCCCATCCTCCTCTTAGGGTATGTTCCACCCTTGAGGGTGTTCCCCTGGTTCCCCAAATCTCTGAGAGCGCCAAGCTCCAAAAATTGCCTCAAAGTGGTTCCAAATATGTCTCACATATTGGCATGAAGTGAGGGTGTGCTGTACCGACTCCTCCTCCAACTCACACAGGTAGCAACGAGTGCGCTCTCCTCTCAATTTCCTTTTGTGTAGGTTGTCGAGTGTGAGGATCCGGTTTTCTCGGGCCAACCATGCAAATAGTTTTACCTTGAGGGGGCATGGTTGTTTCCAAAAGCCCTGTTTAAGGTCACTTCTTATACCCCCGTCGGTCCTGAATCGGTAGAGTGATTTGACTGTGAACAACCTATTGCTCATAAGCTTCCAATCTCCTCGGTAGAGGGAGCAAGCAGTTGTTTGTGATATTGGTGACTAGCATCCCGCTTATTGATTCAAGGCCCACTGCCTCTGTCCGTCGGGGTCCCGTTTAAGGATCAAAAGTCCCCTTAGGGTCCTGGACCTCGCCTCCCTGGATGGTCAGTCATGTGGGGAGATATAATCAGCCTCGGAGCCCGGATAGTTGTTCACCGGTGGTACCGCCCCGCCACCGCTTGTCTTTCCGTAAGTTGGTGTCGAGACCGGATTCCGTCCGCATCATATGTTAGACAGACTTGGGGTCCTTCCCAAAGATATGCTTCTCCAAAGTTGAAGCGCCGCCTCCCTATATGGATCAATGTAGCCTCTCCTTGAGTATGCTTCAACAAAGATCTTCCTCGCATATCCTCGCCACTGTTAGGATTCTCCACCACCATTTCCCCAGCAGAGCTCCATTGAAGGTTCGGAGATTTAGTATCCCCCATCCCCCATTTTCCTTGGGTCTGCAAATTCTCCCCCAGTTGACTAGGTGGTAGCTATGTGTTTCCTTGTCTACCCCTTTTCCACAGAAAGTTTTGTCTGATTCCATCTATCTTCTTTATAACCCACTCTGGGAGTCGAAATGCCGACATCCAATGGATTGGAATGGTTGATATGACGGAGTTTAACATTGTTAGTCTTCCTCCCAGTGATAGTAATTTTCCTTTCTACGATGCCAGTCGCCCTCTGACTTTTTCTATAAGAGATCTCCAGTCCTCCTTCCTAGGTCGCCCTCCCGATAGCGGGACTCCCAGATATTTAATCGGGAGGGTACCTATTTTACAGTTGAGTACTTGTGCAAATTCCTCAGTGTGGTGGTCGGAAGTCCTTATTGGAGTAATGGGACTCTTGGAGTAATTTATTTTTAGCCCCGAAAATCCCTCAAAAAGATAGAAAATTAGCTTCAAGATACGAAAGCATCTTTCCTCGTCCTCCCCGCGTAAAAAGATCAGGATATCATCTGCATACTGCAATGTTGATATGGTATCTTTCTGGTTTTCCCCAATAGAGACCCGGTGGTATATGTTTGCATGTACAACATTTGAGAACATTGTAGGCAGAACGTCCATGGCTGGGACAAATAATAGCGGGGATAATGGATCCCCCTGTCTCAGACCTCGTTTGCTTCTCACATACCCGGTTGGCGCCCCATTGAGGAGGAAATTAGCTTTGGATGTCACAAGTAGACATTTAATCCACCCTAGCCATTTGGGTCCAAAACCCCTGGCCTTAAGAATGTCAAGGAGGAAATCCCAATCCACTGAGTCAAAGGCTTTTTTCAGATCTATTTTAATCATTGTTCCATTTCCGGGTCCAGTTCTCATCTTATGGATCGGGCTTCTTCTCACAGAATGACAAGTTATCATGGATCAACCGCCTCCCGTATGAAGGCCGTTTGTGATTCATCTACTAGCTCTCCCAGGTTTAGCTTTATGTAATTGAGCATGTGTAGGTTCAAGTGCTACTAAAAATGTTAAAAAGGCGCGAGGGCATGTTGGGGGAGAGAGATTAGACAACAACAGGATAGAATCCGGAGAACAGTGATATAAAGATAAAACAAACTGATGTATTGGATTGGATTATTACATTGATAATCAGTACATCTATTTATAACAAAACTTACACCTTTTCAGAAAGAGTTAACACCTTTTCAGAAGAGTTATACCTTTTCACTTACACCCTTTCACACATCAGTTAAGTTAATGAAACAATTCAATTATAACTGAAACATAACTAAACTAATCTACAACATTCCACTGCATGATAAGCTTTGTTCATCCTTCAACATCCCCCCTTGAACAAAGTTGCACATCATCCTAAATATCTGACTCAGAATTTTCACTTAACCAACCAATACACCAACGTTTCTTCGATGTCAGTCGAGATTGCTTTTCAGGTCCCTGAATTTTAAAGGTGTCCATTGATGTATTTGACATCCTTGATAACTCTTTATTTGTGTTGCACTTAACCACTTCAATGTCTTTAACTATGGCACCATTTTCCCTGCAATCATCAGTTTCCAAGCAAGGATAATTACTCTTTTGGCTACCTTCCCCTTCAACTTGAATCTCTTTATCATCACCAAGTTTAACTTGTGATTTCTTGGAACAAGATTTGAATCTGCACTTCCTTCAGCAATTCGTTGCTGCCTTTTGCCATGTTGATAGCTTTATCCTTATACCCGCATTCTGCTTTTGTATGCCCAAATTTTTTACAATGATAACATTGTATGTTGCCTTGATGATTTCTGTGATCTGGATTGAACTGCCACTGCTCTGTGTTCTTTCCTCTGCCATTCCATGAAGTTTGTTTTTATAAGACCATCTCCCTTGGCCATACCCTGCCACTCTTTCAGTTTGTTGTGTAGATATATCATTCTTCGCTTGAAAAGCCTTCTCCTTTGAGTTTTTTTGCAGATTTATTCAACCTTGCCTTATGTGCTTGGAGTTTTCCACTCAATTCATCAATGGTTAGTTGAGTGAGATCTTTGGACTCTTCAATGGCTGCAACCACATGATAAAAATGTGAATTTGGACTTCTTAATACCTTGGCCACAAACCGCTTTGATCAGATATAGCCAGTATCTTCAAATGTTCTCATTTGATTAATGATTGCCATAATCTTGGATATGTATTCTTGTATAGCCTCATTGTTCTTCATGCCCATAGTTTCAAATTCTTGGCTCAATGTCTGAAGTTTACCAGCAATAACTCTTGAAGAACCTTGAAATTCCCTCTGCAAAGCTTGCCATGCTTGTCTAGAAGTTGTTGATGCTGCAACTCTGGAGAAGAGAGTTTCATGTACTACTTGTTGTATAAAAAAGAGAGTCTTGGGGTCTCTCTTTTTGTGCTCCTTCAATCTTGCTTGATCTTTATCTGCAACTTGGTATCCATTCTCCACCAATTCCCACAAACCTTGAGATTTAAACATTGTTCTCATTTTTATACTCCAAAATTCAAAGTTCTCTCCTTTGAATACCGGAAGCCATAGTTGAGTGACACTCATTGCATGCAGTCCCATTTGATGCCATAATGCCTATGTCTTGAACCTTGATGCCTTGGATCTTTGCAACTCTTTGATACCACTTTGTTGGGGGAAAGAGATTAGACAACAACAGGATAGAATCAGAAGAACAGTTATATAAAGATAAAACAAACTGATGTATTGGATTGGATTATTATATTGATAATCAGTACATCTATTTATAACAAAACTTACACCTCTTCAAAGAAGAGTTAACACCTTTTCAGAAGAGTTATACCTTTTCACTTACACTCTTTTACACATCAGTTAAGTCAATGAAACAATTCAACTATAACTGAAACATAACTAAACTAATATACAACATTCCACTGCATGATCAATAAGCTTTGTTCATCCTTTAACAGGGCAAAACAAGTGCAAAGAAGATACGACACTTGAACCAGGTTAGTGATACATATTGTTACAGTAGACTATTTACAGGTTCAACAAATTCTACTATAGGGTGAACCCGTGATAGCGGAAGGCCCCCTTTTAGTGACAGGGGCAACAGAGCTCGAGGCATTGACCAGGAAAATATTAGAGGAACCCTGGGACGAGGATGATAGAAGAAGTTGGAAACTCATGGCCTCTAAATCATTCTCCATCAAATCATTATATCAATTTTTGATGGACGGCAGTACGAGACCAACACCGACAATGGGTTCTAGACACAACCACGCCCCTCCAAAGTCAAATTATTTGCCTGGCTTGCACTAGACAATAAGATCCTCACACCAGACAGTTTGAGGAAATGGGGTTGGATCGCAAATACACATACCACATGTTAGCTGTGTGGCGAAATAGGAGAGACAGTAGAACACCTCCTCATACACTACATTTGTACTACAAGAGTATGACAACATTTCGCCCATATGTTGCACTTGGGCATCACTCCCATATGATACAATATCTATGGGGGCGTAGCATAATCACCAAACAATTGCCTAGGGAATCACACAATGGGTGGAGCCTTCTCACTAAGACCATTACCTGGAGTGTGCATTGGAGCATAACAAAAGATGTTTTCATGATAAATAGTGTGTTTTGATGAAAACTATTTGCGATATCAACTTTGAACCCTCTCTTGGTTTGATGCAGTTCAAGCGTCGAAAAAGCCGATACTAATCGCGATGAAGTCCATAATTAAGCGGAGCTTGACGCTCACGCTGAAGAACCACCCCAACAAACCATTGGGAGCCATTTTAATGGTACGCAGGATTAGAGGATGTAACGGTTGAAGGGGGGATATCATACCCCTTTTTCTTGTATTGGATCCACAAAGGATCATATCCCTTTTGTATATATCCCTTTTGTATCTCTTTTGACTTTTATTTTAATGAATGAATGTGGTTTATACACCATTTATCCTCCTAGAAAGATGTATGCAATTATCTCAATGAGATTGCATAAACTTAAGCCTCAAACTTGAGAGCTCCAATGGCTTTTGTTGTTTTATAGACAAATTATTTATTTATTTTAAAAAAAACAAAAAATACAATTCACAGACAAATTAGAGACAATAATAATAAACAACATCAACATAATATTTATATTTTATATAAATATGATAATGCTATTTTATTATTATTATTATTTTTTAGATAAAAGTAAAAAAGACACTAGAAGTAATGCTATGTGGTTCGAGACTAGGGATGGCAATACGAGCCGTCAAGTGGTTTCCGACTGATCCACTAATGGGGAAATTTGAGGAAATACTGGTAGGGCAGGTATGCTAAAGATCCCTTAAAATCCACTCGCCATACTCGTCCCGCTAAAAAATACAAAAATACCCTTATATATATATTAGATTATATAGCTTTTAGGGTTTACAATGAAGCTTTATTTAGAGTCTTTTGACTTTGTGGTACGCTTTCTCACTCTTCTCTCAAGCTTCAGATATCAAAGTGCTTTTACATCATAGCTGTAAGTTTATTTTATTCAAGCTTTAATTCCAGAATTTCTCTTAATTCCCCATGGCTCAATGCCAGATGATAATCGGCTAGCCTCAAGGGGGCATGCCCACCGCTTTCGCCAGTGCCTCCCCATTTGGTAGGGGGGCGGTGGTGAAATAGAGAGCTTACTTGCCCCACCCAGCCCCCATTGCCTTACATCCTTATTCGAGACCTCAATCTTTCTTTGTGAAAGGGATTGTGCTGCCAACTTTACTTGTAAAATTTTATAAACAAGCTATTAGAAAGGCACATTCAATGATTAAGTTATTATTATTATTATTATTATTATTATTATTATTATTCTGTAAAAAGTGATTATCAAAACAATAACTTTCAATAGGAAAGTTGGTTACTCTTTTTTTTCTCACAAAAAAAGGATTGAGATTCGAACCCGTCCACATTTATCGGAAACTCAATTGATTACCAAAACAAGCTTTTTATAAGAGCAAAATTTAGCAAACTATCTGCCTTGAACCAGTGTCACTGACATATCATACGTTGAACTTGAGTTTGGTTTGCTTGAAACAGACTCCATTTGATATGGAACACTTCTCACAGCGAATCCGGGTTCCTTAGGATATGGCAAAAGCGCGCTGTCACCATTCAACATAACAAGCACCGAGGGCATCAAAGGCCTATCTTCTGGGTGATTTTGCACACAGAGGAGACCCACTTTAATGCAACTCATAACTTCATTGATAGGATAAGAGTAACCCATTGATTCATCAACCATCTGCAAGCTGTTTCCCTCCTTCCATGAATTCCATACCTGAAATGCCATTGCACATGTTACATCAGTGTTTCGAAATATTATCTGAACATTAGGAAATTGATACTGAATACTTGCGTGATCCAAAAGGTTTGTATGGGCTGCAGCTAAGTACAGTGGCGGAGCCACACTAGGGCCTGGGGGGGCACGTGCCCCCCCAGGATTTTTGTAAATTTATTAAATATATATAATATTATATATATTATGTGGCCTCTATTTTATATAATATATAATATATTTATATAAAAAATTATAACAAACATACTCTCATAGTCTCATTCTCACTTTTTCTTTCTCTATCCTCCCATATACCCCAGGTTTATGGTTTTAACCATATTTTTATATAATTTTTTTAATTTTTTTTATACTCCATAATCATAACCTTCTAAAAGAGAGTATCGTCTCAAGAACCAGAGGAATTAAAAAATAAGTCATTCACTTTTATATATGTTTAATTTTTATTTTATTTAGTTAAAATTATTATTTTAAATACAATAAATTTAAATAGATAGTTGATTTTAAGTTTCATATTTTGATAATTGTTGATGAAAATAATTATATTTTGTTAAGATATGTGGATTTTAAAAAAAAAATTTGTTGAATTTATTTATAATTAGTAATATAAGTTTTGATTGTGAATACATACCTACTAAGTGTTTGATAAAATACCTATGAGAGAATTAACTTAAACCAAATATAAGTTGTATGAGAGCATTAACTTGCTGCGACCACTATTAAAAGAGTATTTTCTATAAACGATTTTATGCAAGACTGTCGCTGTAATCGTGATTAGTGAGAATTGGTTGAATGACGAACATTTATTTACATTGAGAAAGAAATTTTAGATAATATTGATAATAAACTTATTATGCTACGCTTTCGTAATACATAAAACTCGTCATTGGAAACCTATAATTTTTATTAAATTTAATATTTTAATAATATATTTTGTGTTGTTAATTTTATTAAAAATTTATATACTACGCCTCGATCTTAGAAGTCACGAACTTCGCCACTGGCTAAGTACACCCCTCTGTTCTTCTTGCCAGTGATTATTTCAAGCACCAGCACCCCGAAACTAAACACATCAGACTTTTGAGAGAAAATCCCATCCATTGCATACTCTGGAGACATGTACCCGCTGCACAAAAACAACAACAATACTGTGTTTAGTATCAAAAGAACTCTGTTTTGCAGTGTTACATGCAATATTTGATTTCTAAGAAATATACTTACTAAGTACCGACAACTTTTCTGGTATTACCCTCCACCTCATCTCCACCAAAAATTCTAGCCATTCCAAAGTCGGAAATCTTGGGATTCATATCTTTGTCAAGGAGGATATTGCTAGCTTTGAGATCTCTATGAATCACTCTTAATCTGGAGTCATGATGCAGATATAAAAGCCCACGAGCAATCCCCATAATAATTTTGAAACGTATCTGCCAATCCAAACCTTCTTCTTTTGGTTTACCTGAAGATCAATCATTTTGATGGTTGTCAGTTTAAGACAAAATGCAATTTCTAAAAACCACATGCATGAGCACGTACAGAAAAGAAAGAAATCCAGGCTTTTGTTGGGCATATATTCATAAACCAGGAGTCTTTCCTCTCCTTTGATGCAGCACCCCAGAAGACGAACAAGATTCCTATGTTGAAGTTTGGCAATTAACACAACCTCATTCTTGAACTCAACCAGGCCTTGCACCGAACTCTTAGCGAGTCTCTTCACTGCTATTTCTTGCCCATCCCCTAGCCTCCCCTGTTCAACATTTAACAGGGACTTCACTGTTAGATGCATATCATTAATCAATGAATTTTTTTTTTTAAAAAAAAAGGAAAATGGAAAGTTTGATCACCTTATAAACAGGTCCAAAGCCACCCTCCCCAAGTTTATTATTAGCAGAGAAGTTCTCTGTTGCAGATAAAATAGTTCCAAAGTCATGTAGAGGTAGTTCAAGATCATTCTTCTGAGAGAGCTCCAGGTGATCATTCCCTGACGCAAACCATTGGTTGCTGCGGTCATGGAAGCTGGAATTGTTGCTCTCCTGCATGGCTGTAAATTAGGAGTCTATATAAGTGATGGTACAAAGCATGCATGTAGTCTTCAAATGCTATAACATAGTTAAAAATCTCCTGATGTAATGTGACCTCTTGATTGTCTTCTCTTCCTTCTTTTCCATATAAGATAGCCAATACATGCAAGGATTAGCACCATCAAAACAAGGATTATTAGAAAAGCAATCACCCATTTGCTGCTCTTTCCTGATGCTGTTGACGACTGGCCTACAATATTCATATATATCATAACTGCATGTGAATTTTGTATACTTGGATAATCATTCCAATGCATATCTGTTAATTCAATGTGATTTATCTATTTTTTTAAAAATAATAATAATAATAATAATAAACTGGGCCAGCAAAGAACAATCATATGTGGATACGGTTGATTTGTTTGTGTAATCCTAGCAGGCTCTGACCAAAACAATGAAAACCCTAGTGGTTACTCATAAAAGCAATCACCATTAATCTTTTGCTTTCAGGTAAACTCTTTGCAATAATATGTCAAGAAAATATATAGAACTATTTGTGCAAATGGCACCATGGGGTTGATGCAAGAATCGGAAGTAGTGAACATTCCAACCTCTAGGCATTATATGTGATGGATCACAAGACTAGGCATGCATATAATACTCTATGTGAATTAACGGCGATGCATAACGTTCACCAAGTATTTTTTTTTTTTTTTTGTTTTTTTTGACAGGAAGAAATGTTCACCAAGTATTACACGTACTGAGAATATACAGTACCTAGATCGATAGCAGCCAGCCGAACGTATAGATCCTGCCCATATGAATCGTTGATGAAGACCCTAAGATCCGTAAGTTCACTTGTCCAAATTATACACCCACTCCCACCATTGAGAACATCCGCCTGAGCGTAAGCGGTGCACGAACAATCACTCAAGCACTTGGTCTTGCAGCCAACCAAGCTCAAATTCTTGTCTACAGATGCATTCGAAGTATCTGCCAGCTTCGTATTAGAAATAACATGGAACCCGTCCGTCCCGTTCTTGCAGTCCAATTTCGTTTTCCGAACGCATCCGTCCATCGCGTCCCGGTATAACCACTTCGCCGGTGACTTGGGCTTGAACCCCTGGATGCAGTCACACATCGGCGAGTTATTTGGGTTGCAAGCTGCGAAGGGACCGCATGGCCGCACCCGCATGTCATCGCACTGGTCAATTGGCCAGTACCAGATGACGTTCCACATTCCGCTGTCCTCCACCCATAACGACCGCTGCAATACACCGGACTGGTTCACTGTCAGCTTGGACAAAACTGACGAGCTTGTGTTGTAAGAGTAGGTGATCTCTTGTTCGTTGTTTATGAAACTGAAGTTGAATCCAATGTATGTGAGTGTGGCTGGGATGCCGCTGTATCGGATCCCGTTCCACGGCCCGCTGCGCCACACCTTCTTTGAACCCTCACAGAGAAGCTCCTCAGGATCACCACGGACGTCTATCATAAAATAATACGGAGAAGGGGATGGATCCGAGTCACTAGTCCATGCTGTTAAGGTCCGGTTGAGCCGCTTCACGAAGTCCACGCCCACCTTCATGCCTGCAAGCATCGTGTCAGTAGGATAGTCGAAGCCTTGCCATGCATAAGTACTGATCCCGTCGTCGGCATACGCATCTCTGACCACCAGGTTTCCTGTGTTTAGGAGCTGCGCAACCGGATTGCTAACATTCGTAGTCATGCGCGATGACCAGACAACGGTTGAGTTTTGATTGGTGATGACCAGGCTTCCTTCGTTGGATATGGATAGAACTCCAGTGGAGTTGGTAACCGGGTTCTCGCGGTTGGCCACCCATACTATGGTTCTTTCCTTGTGCTTGTAGTACCATAAACCCACGTAGCGACGATTCTTGGAGTTGTCCGGGCTGAAGAACCCCAGAGCGTACGTCCCATCACCGGAGATGAGTATCTCGTTGTCAGCTAGTGGCTTCGTTTGGGTTATGGTGTCCCGTGCGATGGCTTGAGAGAAGGAAATCACCAAAAGGATGAGCAAGGTAGCCATCATCACTCTAGCTGGAGGCACGTACGGTACTATTGTCTAACTAGCCTGGCTACCTACATACATGTTAGCTATCTTATCTCAAGGAAGCCCAACAAGTGAATGGCAATCCTTGTATAATTCTATTCTATGCATGTTTTTGTTTAAAGAAAAATCTATAAAAAAGAAAACCTTGGTATCACTCTCGCAAGGATTATTCTCCATTGTGATGCTGTCAATAGACGCAATTATTACAAGTCTCTCAATTGGCAATAAATATCACTGGAAGAGTCTTCAAAACTGACTCGCTCGCCCTACATTAATTTGCTGTCCACGCAGAATTTTTGAAATGTAACACTTCTAGGCTCCTTGACAGTGGAAAAGTTCCTTTGTATTCAAGACGCATGCAACCAAATTTGACCATATATGTATCCGTATTTTTCATGAAAATTAAATTGAAATCTTTATAAATAGATATTGAAACAAATACGTCGACAGTCGACTTCTCTATAATGAACCAGGTCCACTACATAAATATCGTTATGTGGTTGATGAAACTTTGTTATTTATATATAGAGGAAAGTAATGAAAAGTCCCCCAAAACTTCTGAAATCCATAAAAAAATCCCTGTAAGTTTGAGTATTCCTATTTAGTCCCTCCTTTATCAAGGGACTTACTTTTTAGTCCAAATCAGCATTCAAATCTAAGGTTTAAAATGGGGCTTAAAAGGCGATGTTGCCCTTGGGAGTAAATGAGTTGTTGGTCAAATACTTTCACACGCCACTGCATACCACATCCCTTGGTGAAATGACGCAAATGCCCCCCTCGATTGACTTCTCCTCTTCCCTCCTTTTGTGTCCCCTGCAGCCTAAGGCTTTTAGTATCTTCTGTCGTAAGTGTTTATTATCAGGACAAACCCTTTAAGATTTTGAGTGCTTGCTATTTTGACCAGGTGTTTACTATCATTCATGTGAACATTTTATAAATATATATGTCACATTTTGTATTGTCAAAAATGGTTAGAATCACAGATATTTACATTCAATACCCAACTATTCATCAATCACACATATTTACATTCAACACCCAACTATTCATTAATCACTATTATCAAGCGTTGCAAGTCCTCCGGTTGTGGCTAGTGTTTTTGCAAATACTGCAGTACAACTCAAGATACCACCGCCATTTATGCGTCTTTGCTCGTCGCTCCTAACAAGATGCCACCTTATTTCCCAAGCAAATGTGTTCCATCAATGAACAATGACTTTGCAACCCAACTTCAGCCGAAAACACAAGCATGGAAACAAAAATAATTTTTATGTGCTCTCGCAAAATATCCCGTTGAATGTCCACAGCCCAATACAAGGGACGATCCTTAAGCTTCTGGATCACACGATTGCAAACCCATTTTTTGGATGCTTTCGGGTGAGAACTCGTCGATATCGCCACCACCACACACATGTGTGTAATGCGATATCTTTATTCCAAAGGTATGCATATTTCCCTCTCGAGAAGCATAGACCCTCCAATTCGCGATCAGCCCTTGACACATCCGGGTCACACCCTTTCTCCTCATCATTTTTATGAAAGTAAAATCAAACTTCCTTTTGATAGCAAGGTCACGGAGCGCATTCCTGAAGTGTTCCACGTTCTGAAATCGTTGGTCGACACTGAGCACTGCAATCTCGTGAGTTTGAGAAGAACCCTCAATGTTTAAGGGCATGCTCTCTGGCCAGAGGATCCTCGTTGATTGATAAGAGACTCTAAGTGAGACAATACTAAAATGTAAGAAGCGTGATACTAAGCAGGATAAGTCGGATTTTAAACACTTACGTAAGATACTAAAGGGATAAGCATAATATTAAAGAGTTTGAGTCTATAATAAAGAGATAAGATCAATACTAAAGACTTTAAGAAAGTCGTAAAGTCTAACGTGTTTGTAATACACTGATTCTACGGGAAATAATAAACACATACTAACAAAGAAAGTAATTTACGTTGGAAACGAAGACCTGCTGATGAGTAGTCGCCTTCATGCCACTTCATCTCGTGTCCACAATAAGGTTAGAACCATATTTTTGTTGAATGAGTGAAAAATATTTGCACATACGCACAAAGTAGGTAGAATTGTCAATGGTACAAGTTGTTCTCACGATCGTCTCCGTACTATATAACTCACTCTCACGCCAGAGGGGTCAAGGTCCCACCGTTTACATATATCACCTATTACTGACTCCCAACAAGTAAGCACTGTGAGCTCCAAGGCTAGACCTTCTCCCCCATATTGCGCGACGGCGAAAATGGTTTCCATCAAAATCCTGCAACAAGAAGCCGCTGCCGAAGAAGCCGCCGCCGAAGAAGCCCCCGCCCAAGAAGCTTCTCCCCATCAAGAAGTCCCCTAATCGGAAGGCCCCATCAAGCTCCCCACAAGAAGCTCCCACCTAAGAAGGCCCCTAATCAAGAAGCTCCCCACTGAAGAAGGCCCCTCTACAACTGTGATTGATGCAGAGGCGTCCATCTACGACACAGAAAATGTAGAACCTGTGAGGACAAATTTCATTCCTAAGAACAAGCGTCCTACAGGGTTCGGGCAGCTGAACAAGGAGAAGCAAGCACTCCTCAGTTTCTTCCTGAACTGTCTGATGGACAGGTGAGAACAATCTTCATAGTATTTCTCTTAACTGTTTAGTATTGCACTTAACCGCTTAGTATTTTTCTTAACTGCTTAGTATTTGGCTTCACTGCTTAATATTTAAAGCTTAAGCTGTTTAGTATTCCTCTTAACTTAACAGAGTATTTCTCTTCAATGCTTAGTATTTATACGAGGCTGTTTATTTATCTTCTAGTACAATTGTTTGGAACAATGAATGAGCATTTACAACTTCGCGCCCAATTATACCCATTGGTCGAGGAAAAGATCTTGTGGTACGCGATGTCATGGGCGTCTTTAATGCGTGATCTTCTTTGCTGGACGACCTGAAGAAGACACCGTCGAAGTACAAGAGGCGTGGATCCATCACCAGGCCTTTTGTACTGCTACTGTCGAAGCAGCACCACACCACAGATGACTTCCTCAAACTAATGACCGATGCAGTAACATCTTTCCAAAATTTGGAAGTTGTTCTTATGCCCATCATTCTGAACAAACATTTCCACCTACTCGTTTTGGATAAAGAAACGAGACACTACACTCACTACTCATCTCTCAATAGCTGGACATATGACAGGGCTGCTGAGGAAATGGTAAGTCAATCACTTCCATATTTCGTATTCTCCCCTTCGCACCAGCTTAACCATCTTTGTTCTAAATGCAGAGGGTTCTTTTCGAAACCGCACTTACCATCGGCGTAGGGCTGCTTTGAAATGCAGTTATACATTTTCACATGACTGGCCGCCCTCAGCGAGAGAAGGCGATTAATTACCATTTGTTTCGTGTTAAATCATGTAGTTTTATGGAGCAGATATTGGATAGTGAGAGCTTACGCTTTGAATAAACCGAAGTTCCTCATCTACGCTTGGAGTATGTATGTCGCATACTTTCGGACGGATTCAGTCGAACAACTCCGCCGGGGAAATGGAAGGAACTCTAAAGACTTTACAATCATATTCTACGTGTTTAATATCAGTACTAATTGTTTACTAAGTGTTCAGTGCTTTGTATTTCTCTTAACTGCTTAGTATTTTTCCTAACCGGTTAGTATTTTTCGTAACTGCTTAGTATTTCTCTAAAGTGCTTAGTATTTCTATTAACTACTTAGTATTTCTCCAAACCGCTTAATATTTCCCTTAACTGCTTAGTATTTCTCCTAACCGCTTAGTATTGCTATTAACTGCTTAGTATTTCTCCAAACCGCTTAGTATTTCTCTACACTCTTTACTAGTTCAACCAAATTTTTACCATCTTTGACTACTCATGTAAACATGTTATAAACGTATATTGTCAAAACTTCATAAAATCGCATATATTTACATTAGGCAATCTATGCATCACAACAAGTAAACCTTATGGCCTAGACGGAGCAAGCTAATCAGCTATTACATCGTTGCAAAGTCACTGCGATTCGCGGCGGTGTTTTCGCATTTCTTTGCGCGCAACTCTCTCAAAATAAAGCACTCATGACTCCAATTACCCCAGAACGGCGAAAATGGTTTCCATCAAAATCCTGCAACAAGAACGCCAAACAACAGAATTATACTATGCATGATATGAAACCACGTTTGGGAAATCTATTACCTTTGCAGTTTCTCGTTGAACGAGTCTCCCACCCATTTATTCTGCATGAGGCAGCTTCTCTACAACACTAAAAACCAACACAAGTTCTCTGCAAAAGAACAAAAGAAAGGAGACCAAGAGAAGGAGAAGAAGAAGGCGAGTTATACGCTTCTACAAGAATGAAAAGTACGGCATGTTCTTTGAACCAAAAAGCTGCTACACCGCCTCCTGTCATGTCGGACCAAAATGTGGTTTTGGGGGAAAGGAAGGAGTATTTTGGGGTTTTTTCTTAAAATGCTTGAGAATTTTGGGTGCGGTAGGGACTAAAAAGTCGAGAAATTTAAAAAGAAGGGACTAAATAAGTATAGTTTTGGTGAGGAGCTAAAAAAGTCGAGGAAAATGAGCTTGATCGGGGATCTTTAGTAATTTTTCCTTATATATATATATATATATATATTTAAAAAAAGAAAGAACACTGAAGCTGCATTTATCTATCTTCTGTCACATCTCAGTGCAAGTTGCACCAACCATCTTTTAAAGACGAAAATAACAGTTGATGTTAACGTTAGTACAACTGTAGAAGCCTCAAATATCCTAAAATATCCTTCACCCTATTATTTATTTATTTATTTAAAAATAAATCTATAATTATCTGGCTTCAACACCATCACAGAGTCTCTTAATTAACTGAACTTGTATCTATATTTTCGGGTGAAGTCTTTTGTTTTAATACTTCAATTGATAAAAAAAATGTAAATCATATCAGTTCGTGAAGGAAATAAAGGTGGTACTATACGTAGCAAAAAGTCTATTATTAAGATAATAAAAAATAAATCACTTGAAAATTAAAGCCGTAAGTAAGTCTATAATTTAAATTATTTGAAAGTTCATCAAAAAAATTTTGTGAAGTTCTTTTTTGCATAGTTATCAAAATCAGAGCGGATCGTCGGTCCGATCGGGTGAGAAGCTAAGTGAAGCTGGTGAATACAGAACATGGAACTCTATAGTTATGATGTTTTTGGATTTTTTATATTATTTTATTATTAAAATAATATTTTAATAATAAAATACTATTAATTTAAATTGTACATTTTAAATTTTTTTATTTCAAATAGTTTTTTATAATAGTTTTTTTTATAAATATTTAAAATAGTTTTTTATTATTAATATTTATATTAACTCGACATTGACCCTATTGACTTTGGCAGTTGAGCAGATGAAGCAGGTGACTGAGACCTAAAACGGTTCAATGACCTAGTCCGATTCTCGATAACTATATTTTTTGGTGAGCATCCAAGTTATTTGGGACATAACACACAATGCATTACCGCCAAAGAAAAGGAGTAACTTTGCACACATAAAACTCCCACGTTAATGTGATCATGACTTCATTCATTTAATAAGATTGTCACATTGGGGCGTAGACGAACTCTCACTCCTCTTATTTTATCATCTAGGATCGAATATACGACCAAAGCTAATGGGGCATCTTAAATCTATGAAAATTCAATAAAGCCATATTAGGAAAGTGGTGGTGGAGAATATTTAATGGAAAGATGGGCTTATGCCAAAAAAAATAAAAAATCGATAATCGATACCTCAAAGGACGCTTTTATAACGCCCACAGGCAAGCCCCAAGACATGCTTCTAGCTTCTAAAAAGAAATTTGTCAAGGAAGTCAAGCGCTATTAGCTAACATCATTTCTAAACCAAAAAATGACAGGACCCTGAACTTCTGGATAGATAACTGGTTAGAGGAATAGGTACCCTGTAACAAATCATTCACTTGCTTCAACTACAAATGTTGCCAGTCCCTTGTGCTTAACAAAATCCATGTCTTTTCAGGGGCTCATCAGCTGGCACATTGAGGGAAACCACTACTCAAATTAACCAAGGCCACTACCTAAGAGGGAATTGAGAGAACCACAACTCATACTACAACATCTCCAAAGTCCGGACCTTATTAACCCTCAGCCTTGATAAAGAGAACATGGAGATTGGAGTGTGTAAAAGGAGTTCTTAGTTAAAACTCTATATAACTTTAGGATAGATGACGTAATTTGAAGCGACCTATGAAAGGACTTACGGGCCGAAATTAACCATTCCCACGGAAAGTCAAACTCTTTTGTACTACAACGGGAAAAGAAATTAAATACTTACCCTAGACAACCTACATAGGCAAAGATGGCGAGGGCCCCACACATTATGTTACCTATCAGAGTTGTGGGGACGAGAATTCCCTCATAGCTTCTTCCATAGAGGGCTTAACATCAACTTATTGGAGTGCTTGATCTCCATGTTGACATCTTAATTGGTTGCCCTTAAAATTAGGATGTAGATGATTGATCATGAATGTTAATCCCTGAGAAGCCTGAGTGGTCATTTTACTCGTGAGGACCATGATACCAATCTTCGTTGTATGTGATTCCAGCACGTATCCTTCGGGCTTCCATTTGATTTTGCAATTCTACAATAGACGACTCTTTTTTTTTACCCTTGAACTTCCTTCCACGTTTATTGTAGGAGCTGGCCAAGTGTAGTTGTTGTTCCTTGTGTCTGCCCAATATTGGTTGCATGGAAGAGGGCAATGCTTATCAAGTTTTGCCTCCTTATATTTGGGAGAGAAGAAATCTTCTTCATATGGTGAGATGGAAGCATACTTGTACTTGTATCTATTCATCTCAATTTACACATTAAGTACTAGACAATTTTCTCTGAAACCACAAGGAAAGTAGTAATTAATAGCCAAGAGATTGTAACAAATAAATAAAATAATAAGAATAATCGAAAATATATTTTCAAACTCTACAAAATAAATGACTGAAATAGTAAGATCCCTATTAGGCTAAAGTCAACTAGACATAACCACTCCCTGGTAATGGCGGCAAAAACTTTGTTGAGTGCGTTGACACACACTCATGCAAGTGGACGTATTGTTAAAGTAATAAAATTTATACCGGTAAGCCTGGGTCGAACACAAGGAGTGAGATGCTAGTAAATTAAAGCCTAGTAAGGTACTAATTAGCTACTTCAGAGATAAAATAAAGAGTTGGTGATACCAAATGTCCTTAAAATCAATTAAGTAACGAAGGGGATAAGATGGGGGAAACTCTCAATGATAGGGATCTAGGGTTGTATGGTATTGATTTAGACATGATTAATATGTTCTCCATTAATTAAGGTTGGTTTACTTTGTTATCGTGATATGGGTACCCTCAAAGGTAGTCTATGCTGCTTAAAGTGTGCTCCAAACACATCATCCTAATTCCTTGTGCCTAAGGAATACACTTCAAGTCCTCCCCATATATCTATGGTGGGAGGTTGAAGTGTTGTTGGACTTAGACTCAACTTTAATTTGAAGGTGGAAGACCATTGCATATGCCTATGCTAATGGGGTTTGCGGGTTGTCACCCTGACTTCCACCTTGTGTTGTACAATTAATCAACCATAATCTATGATTGGTGAAGTGCAAATTTGTCGTTGTCCGCCGACTAATGGATATAGGAGATTGTACCACAAACTTACCAACAATAACATCATGAACCATTCAATTAAAGGATAAAAAAGGTGTTCGTGTCTTCCACCATACAGCCCTAGAATGAAAGTTCTAGCCCAATAACATGGAGTTCATATAAAAATAAACAAAGCATTCAACAATTAAAACATCCATGATCAACAAATAAAGGACAAATAAAGACAACCGATACTAAGCAAGGATGTGAATCTTTGTCCTTATTGGAAGTTCCCCTTCTTTGTTAATGTGCTCGGGCCCTCTAGATCGATGGTAGAATGACGAGAATGATGCCTTCCAAGTGCTGGCCGCCACTCCTTGCGTTAATTTTGTAAGGCCAAGAACCAAAGATAAAGAGGTAGTGAAAACCCAAAGTTCTTTATATAGCTAGCCTCGACCCATGACGCGTCATGCCTTGGGGTGCGACGCATCGTGCCTTGGGTGCGACGCATCGTGCCTTGGGCGCGACACGTCGCCAATTCTTAGTCTGATCAGTGTCCAGGTGACATCGCGTCGTGTCTTGGGGTGCGACGAGTCGCCGATTTCTTCTGAATTCTGCAGCAATGTAATGACTCCCGATGTAGCTTCGCTTGGGCCCCGGTTCAATTTCCATTTCACCTGGGCTTTCTCCTACTTGTGTGGCTTATAATGAAGGCCAAGACTTGACCTTTCCTGCATTTAACACAATTAAGCCGAATTAGTGTCCGAACTCATTGAAACTATGCAAATTACAACTAATTCGATTGAGCTTACACAATTTGACTAAGTTATCTCAATGAGATTGCTTAAAATTTAAGCCTAAAACATGAGAAGCACCCATGGCTTTTGTTGTTTTATAGACAAATTATTTTTCAAAAAAAAAATTTCACACACAAATCAAAGATAATAATAATAGACAACATCACCATAATATAATTTTTTTCATAAATATGATCAAATGTGTGTTTCCAAAGCTCAATCTCTCCTTGTGAGGGGGAATGTGTTACCATCTTTATTTTTAAAATTTTATAAATAAATTATTATAAAGACACTTTCAATGATTAACCCAATTTTTTTTTTATAAAAATTGATTGTCAAAACACAAAGAACTTTCAGCAGAAGGCTACTAACTCATTTTCTCTCTCAAAAAAAAAAAAAGGTCGAGGTTGGAACCGTCCACATTTATCGAAAAACTCAATTGATTACCAAAACAAGCTTTTTATAAAAGCAAAATTTAGCAAACTATCTGCCATCAACCAGTGTCGTCACTGACATATCATACGTTGAACTTGAGTTTGGTTTGCTTGAAACAGACTCCATTTGATATGGAACACTTCTCACAGCGAATCCGGGTTCCTTAGGATATGGCAAAAGCGCGCTGTCGCCGCTCAACATAACAAGAACCGAGGGCATCAAAGGCCTATCTTCTGGGTGATTTTGCACGCAGAGGAGACCCACTTTAATGCAACTCATAACTTCATTCATAGGATAAAGAGTAACCCATTGATTCATCAACCATCTGCAAGCTGTTTCCCTCCTTCCATGAATTCCATACCTGAAATGCCATTGCACATGTTAGCACATCAGTGTTTCGAAATATTATCTGAACATTAGGAAAATGATACTGAATACTTGCGTGATCCAAAAGGTTTGTATGGGCTGCAGCTAAGTACACCCCTCTGTTCTTCTTGCCAGTGATTATCTCAAGCATCAGCACCCCGAAACTAAACACATCAGACTTTTGAGAGAAAATCCCATCCATTGCATACTCTGGAGACATGTACCCGCTGCATGAAAACAACAACAATATTGTGTTTAGTATCCAAAGAACTCTGTTTTGCAGTGTTACATGCGATATTTGATTTCTAAGAAATATACTTACTAAGTACCGACAACTTTTCTGGTATTACCCTCCACCTCATCTCCACCAAAAATTCTAGCCATTCCAAAGTCGAAAATCTTGGGATTCATATCTTTGTCAAGGAGGATATTGCTAGCTTTGAGATCTCTATGAATCACTCTTAATCTGGAGTCATGATGCAGATATAAAAACCCACGAGCAATCCCCATAATAATTTTGAAACGTATCTGCCAACCCAAACCTTCTTCTTTTGGTTTACCTGAAGATCAATCATTTTGATGGTTGTCAGTTTAAGACAAAATGCAATTTCTAAAATCCACGTCCGCACGTACCGAAAAGCAAGAAATCCAAGCTTTTGTTGGGCATATACTCATAAACCAGGATTCTTTCCTCTCCTTGGATGCAGCACCCCAAAAGACGAACAAGATTCCTATGTTGAAGTTTGGCAATTAACACAACCTCATTCTTGAACTCAACCAGGCCTTGCACCGAACTCTTAGCGAGTCTCTTCACTGCAATTTCTTGTCCATCCCCTAACCTCCCCTGTTCAACATTTAACAGGGACTTCACTGTTAGATGCTTATCATTAATCAATGAAAAAATATATTTGTTTAAAAAGAAAATGCAAAGTTAGATCACCTTATAAACAGGTCCAAAGCCACCCTCCCAAGTTTATTATCCGCAGAGAAGTTCTCTGTTGCAGATACAATAGTTCCAAAGTCAAGTAGAGGTAGCTCAAGATCATTCTTCTGAGAGAGCTCCAGATGATTATTCCCTGAAGCAACCCCTTGGTTACTCCGTTCATGGAAGGAATTGTTGCTCTCCTGTATGGCTGTAAATTAGGAGTCTAATTAATATAAGTATATATTGGTACAAAGCATGTAGTCTTCAAATGCCATAAGTACATAGTTAAAAATCTCCTGATGTAATGTGACCTCTTGATTGTCTTCTCTTCCTTCTTTTCCGTATAAGATAGCCAATATATGCAAGGATTAGAACCATCGAAACAATGATAATCACAAAAGGAATCACCCATTTGCTGCTCTTTCCTGATGCTGTTGACAACTGGCCTACAATATTAATATCATAACTGCATGTGAATTTTGTATACTTTGATAATCAATCCGATGCAGATGATCTGTTAATGCAATGTGATTTATCTATTTAAAAAATAATATTATTATTAATAATTTAGTACATGAAAAAGGAAGTAATGGAACACTTTGTGGCACTACCCCACCCTAAATATATAATAAACTGGGCCAGCATAGAACGATCATATGTGGATACGGTTGACTAGTCTGTATAATATATCCTAGCAAGCTCTGACAAAAACAATATTAATAACCCGAGTGGTTACTTATAAAAGGAATTATTATTAATCTTTTGCTTTCTGGTAAACTCTTAGCAATAATATGTCAAGAAAATATATATAACTATTTGAGCAAATTATGGCACCATGGGTTTGATGCAAGAATCAGAAAGGGAGCATTCCAACTTCTAGGTATTATATATAACTCTATATATGGTGAATTAACGGTGATGCATATATATAATGTTCACCAAGTATTACACTGAGAATATATAGTACCTAGATCGATAGCAGCAAGCCGAACATAGAGATCCTGCCCATACGAATTGTTGATGAACACCCTAAGATCCGTAAGTTCACTCGTCCAAATTATACACCCACTCCCACCATTGCGAACATCCGCAGGAGCGTAAGCGGTGCATGAACAATTACTCAAGCACTTGGTCTTGCAGTCAACCAAGCTCAAGTTCTTGTTTACAGATGCATTTGAGGTATCCGCCAGCTTCGTATAAGGAATAACATGGAACCCGTCCGTCCCGTTCTTGCAGTCCAATTTTGTTTTCCGAACGCATCCGTCCGTCGCGTCCCGGTATAACCACTTCGCCGGTGACTTGGGCGTGAACCCCTGGATGCAGTCACATGACGGCGAGGTATTTGGGTTGCAAGCGGCGAAAGGACCGCATACCCGCATGGTGTCGCACTGGTCCATTGGCGCGTACCAGATCACATTCCACATTCCGCTGTCTTCCACCCATAACGACCGCTGCACTGCACCGGACTGGTTCACTGTCAGCTTGGACAAAACCGACGAGCTTGTGTTGTAAGAGTAGGTGATCTCTTGTTCGTTATTTATGAAGCTGAAGTTGAATCCAGTGTATGTGAGTGTGCCAGGGATGCCGCTGTATCGGAACCCGTTCCACGGCCCGGTGCGCCACACCTTCTTTGAACCCGCACAGAGAACCAGCTCAGGATCACCACGGACCTCCATCATAACATAGTACGGAGAAGCGGATGGGTCTGAGTCACTTGTCCATGCTGTTAAGGTCCGGTTGAGCCCGGTCACCAAGTCCACGCCCACCTTCATGCCTGCGATCAATGTGTCAGTAGGATAGTCGAAGCCTTGCCATGCATAAGTACTGATCCCGTCGTCGGCATCGGCATCTCTGACCACCAGGTTTCCGGTGTTTAAGAGCTGCGCAACCGGATTGCTTACGTTGGTCATGCCCGTTGACCAGACATTAACGGTTGAGTTTTGATTGGTGATGACCAGGTTTCCATTGTTGGAGATGGATAGAACTCCAGTGGAGTTGGTGACCGGGTTCTCGCGGTTGGCCACCCATACTACGGTTCTTTCTTTGTGCTTGTTGTACCATAAACCAACGTAACGATTGTTGGAGCTCCCCGGGCTGAAGAATCCCAGAGCGAACGTCCCATCACCGGAGATGAGTGTCTCGTTGTCAGCTAGTGGCTGTGATGGGGTTATGGTGTCCCGTGCGATGGCTTGAGAGAAGGAAATCAACAAAAGGATGAGCAAGATAGCCATCACTCTGGGAGTCTGACTGGAGGCACTGCATTATTGTCTAGCTAGCCTGGCCACCTACATGTTAGTGTTATCCCAAACCCAAGGAATTGAAGTGCATATAGATGGTGACTAAGTCAAACATGTGAATGGCAATCCTTATATAGTTCTATTCTATTTATTTTTTTGTTTAAAGAAAAAAAAAAAAAACTAGTGATCACTCTCGCAAGGAATATTATTTCCCATCGTGATGCTGACAATAGACGCAATTATTCAAAGTCTCAATTGGAAATATCAAATATACAGTATTACTGGAGTGGAGGACGTGTTCAAAACTGACTTGCTCTACATTTGCGGTCCCCAAAGAATTTTGAAATGTAATTTCTGGGCTCGTTGACAATAGACAGGTTCCTTTCGATTCAAGACGCTGCCAAATTTGACCATGGATCCGTATTTTGCATGAAAATGAAATTAGAATTTTTATAAATATATATTGAAACAAATACGTCGACTTGTCTGTGATGAACCTGGTCCACCAAATATACACATCTCGTTAGGTAATTGATGAAACTTTGTTATCTATATTTTGTTTACAAAAAGAAGAAAGAACACTCAAGCTGCATATACATATCTTGTGTCACATTTCAGTACAAGTTGTTCCAACCATCTTTTAAAGGCAAAAATAACAGTCAATGTCAACGGCAGTACAACCTGTAGAAGCCTCGAATATTCTAAAATATCCTTCATCCTATTATATATTTGTTTAAAAATAAATCTATAATTATCTAGCGTCAACCATCACAGAGTCTCTTAATTAACTGAACTTGCTTATCCACTTTATCTGAAGTCTTTTGTTTTATTATTTTAATGATAAAAAATAATAAATCACATCAGTTTGTAAAAGAAATTAAAGCCGTAGCAAAGTCTTATTTTTTAATTAAGTGGATAAATTATTTTTTATTTATTATGATATTCATTACATTATTTAGTCAGAAAGAAGATAAAAAAAAATATATCATTTATGATAGCACATTTCTTCTGTAATTTTTCTTTTACAAAAGTAACAAACACCCTCACAAGGGAAGTCAAGGATGGCCCAGACGCGGAGCCATCTCAATGTGTCTAAGCCCCATCTTGTAAGAGGGGAGATTCGATCCCGGTTCATTTGAAAGAATTAATCCCAACCTCTTAGTAAAGGAACCCGGTACCAATATACATAGTTGTCGTTGTGCAATCTTGTTTCTTGTATCCTTCTTCCCTCAGATCGGAGTTGGATCCTTCCCGAAGGAATCTTCTCCCTCATTAGCTCTTCCTAGCATGTCCGTTGTGAATTCCAATTAAGCTACGCTTCACCAAGTTTACTGCCATCTTCAGCTTTAACCGTTTCGCAATTGAAGGTACTGCATCCAAGAGATTATAAGGAAAGTGATATCACGGATAATTCTTAGGAAAACGTGTTATTTATCTTGGAAACACCATCTATTCTTCTTCCCTCAAATACTTCAGGTGTTTACCATTACAACAATATCTCACCCTTCTTATATGGTTTTGTCCACCCTGAAAGAGGCGGCCCTGGTTCCCGATAGGACATATAGTTTGATCCCCCTATTCGAGTCCCGAACAAATTCCTAAAGTGATTCCATATGTGTGTTACATATGGACATGAACTGATGACATGAGTTGATGAAAATAAGCACAGCCTATTATCGGTGAGAAAAAAAATCACAAAGAAATTAAAGCGGTAAGTAACGAAGTCTATTATTTAAATTATATGAAGTTCACCATAATTTTTTGTGAAGCTCTTTCGCTGAGCATCCAAGTTATTTGGGATATAAGACCTATGCGTTTTGCCACCCAACAAAAGGAGTACGGTAGACCTACTTTGCACACATAAGAGTCCTGCATTAATGTATCTCATGACTTCATTAATTTGTTAAGATTGTCACTTGGGAAGGAGACAAACTCTCGTGCCAATTTTATCATATGGTGTAGATCATCAAAGCTACATGAGGGATGGAGCATCTCAAATCTATAAAAAAAATAATAATAATGAAGTCCTACGAGAAAAATGATGGTGGAGAATATTTACCAGGAAGATGGCCTTTGCCAAAAAAAAATTAAAGTATCGAAACTTCAGATGAGGCTTTTAAAACACCCACAAGCAAGCCCCGAAACATGCTTTCAACTTCTGGAAAGGGATATGTAAAAAAAGTCCAACGCTATTAGCTAACATCATTTCCAAACCAGAGAATGATAGGACCTTGAACTTTTGGATGGATAATTGGTTAAAGAAATAGACACCTTGGAACAAACTGCCAAGCTGCCAATCCCTAGTGCTTAAAAAATCCATGTCTTCCCAGGAGATTCAACAGCTGGTATATTGAGGGAAACTACTACTCAAACCAGACCCATTACCTTAGAGGGAACTGCATGAGATAACTACAACTCATAATACAACATCTCCAATGTTTGAACCTGATTAACCCTCACCCCGATGAGAGAACATGGACGTTGGAACCTGCAAAAAGGTTCTTAGTTAAAACTCTATATATATATAACTTCAAGATGAATGATGGAATTCAAAGTGACTTACGAAAAGATTTCTGGACGAAACCAAGCCCAATGAAGGTCAAAATCTTTGCATAGCTGATTAATTAGGGAAAACAAAATATTTACTTGGCCTAGACAACCTACATAGGTGAAGATGGAGAGGGACCACACATTATGTTACCTATGCGAAATAGAAGAAGAATTGGTATCCCATCTTCCATATGCGGCCAATATATGGCAACACTTCCAAAGGATATTCAACATACTTGATGAACTCCCCCGGCTTAGTTGGGGATGAGGCCTCGCACTCTTAAATTAAGTCACTTGGAGCATATAGGAAGAAAGAAGCATGAGATGTTTTCAAGATAAATGCTATCTGGTTTGATGCAACATCAATGGCAAACAACCAAGGTTGGAGGCGACCCAAAACTTGGTGAAGCAGAGTATAGAGTTCTCAACAAGGACCCTACAACAAATCAACAAAGGCGACGAGGCCTTTGATGATGATAACCCCTCAAGTAACGCAATATAGTGCGTTGATGCAGGCAATCATGAGGAGATCCCGAGCTCATATTTCCATACTACTCTAGTATTGTAACATGGTTATGTAAATGTACTCAAATTTCCATATTTAAATGAAATCACATATGGTTTATCCACTTTATTAAAACAAGACTGTTACATGGATTCATCCACCATTTACAAGCTACTATATATCCTCCTTCCATGAACTCCATATCTAAATTTTCAAGTGGCAACTTATTAGATTTTGAAAACAAAATATATGTGGCCATCGGCCAAGGAACCTGCAAGACATTTGGGACACAAAGAACATCCCTTGCTGGGTGGACAAAACACTGCGCTAGAGATGGAATCTCACGACTATGATCATCACATGGTGTATATGGGGAGAAAGAAATATATGATGTTTTTAAGACAAATAACATGTTTTCTTAATTAATAATTATTTATGACATTAAATTCATCATATTATCTTGGTATGGTGCAGTCTACCCATCAAAGTGATCACGAGTGGAGCCGACATAGAACTTGATCAAGAAAAGGCTAGAGTTCACCAGAGAGATCTCGCAAAATGACAATGAGGGCGACTAAATTTTCGAAAAGGACACAAAGAAGGGGAAACAAAAGAGAAGCAAATTTCACATGGTTGTCTAATATATACAGAATATCCAAATCAATATTGTTAGTGCAAATGCACTTAGTTGGCATATTTGACTAGCTGGCATATTCAATTCACGCTTGGATGATGCGAGAGATTGCTACATGCAGTGAGCTGATTGGGGATTAGATTAAAGCTGATTGGAGATATGATTTGGCAACTAATTAGTTGATTGATGCAAGCTCTGATTAACGCCAAATCAAGATATGATTGAAAGGCCATGTTTGGTATGAAAATATGGTCAAGAATTCTGGAAGATTGGACAACCAAAACTGTGATTGAGGATATCAAGTTTTGGATGTTGTTTTGAATGAAGATCTCCCGCCTTGGGAGGTGCGATGTTAATGGGTTGCGAATGTGACTGCGAGGAAGTCTAGCTTGTTGAGGTGATCGGGATCAAGTGGATCCGGCGTAGTCGACTCAGAACTCGTCTAAGAGGGTTACAGGTGTCTCGAGGTCGTAGAACAATGGATGTTGGAGTCTTGGTTAGTTCGCCAGCCGGGTCGTGTTGCAACCATAGTTACAACTAGGTTGAAACGGCTAAATGTGGAAGGAGTCCAATTTAGTAGCTGCGGAGATTATGGCAATAATAAAATAGGAAAGCGACATCTTAGGCAAGTAGAGTATCTACTGACAACCCTGCTGGGAAAAATTGACTAGTGACCATTAGAGAAAACCTTGAGGGAGAGGTTAGAGTGGGACCAACAATTGGAGGGGATAGGGTGTTGATGTTGTTGTGAATGTGTGTGTGTCATTTGTTTTTACACATGTTGTTCACCCTCTTTTAGTGGATTTTTATCTCCGGGCTTGGCCCCCTAGACGTAGGCTTGGAAGCCGAACTGAGTTACCAATTCTTATGTCCCCTTTATGTGTTGTTTGTTTTGCTTGTGTGTGATTGTGTTAGTTATTCTTCTTTGAGATGTTCTGTGAACAGTGTGCTACAATAGGTGTTGCAACACCACATACAACAGGCTGACAACTTGACAAAACTATCAAATATAAATAAACATTTTTATCCACCTAGCTCCATATAAAATAAAATAAATAAACAAATGCTTTTCAGTGAGTGATACTTAGGTGATCCAAAATATTTATGTGAGGAAACCCTTATGTTTTCTTGTCAAGATGATTTCATTTTCTATAAAATTTAAGCGAGTAAATAAATATAATTAAAATTTATTTAAAACTTTTAAATTACTAATAAGGATTCTGGGACATGATTTGAGAAATATGGGAGGAACAACACTTGGAAGGAGAAGGCGCATTCATTTTGGGGAAAAAACTACAACTTCTGAAAATTAGACTACGACAATGGAAGAAGGACAACATCAACCAAAAAACGGAAAGGAAAAAGACAATCCTCAATACTATCAGCACTCTAAACACCCTTAAGGAAACAAGGAATCTCACTAGCACTGAAATGGAAGAGGAGATAACAAACAAAAGTATATACCAGCAGATCATCTCGGAAGAAGAAGCATACTGGCGACAAAGATCCAAAATCACATGACTCCAACAGGGGGACCAGAACACAAAGTTCTTTCATGCTATAGCTAACCAACGAAGGAACATCAACTGGATAACACAGCTCCAACATGAAGGTTCCCTAATCACAGAGCCCACACAAATATCTAATGCTATCTCTAGTTACTTCACCAACCTTTTCGGCAAAGAACGACCAATGAGATACACAACCTCCTGGGATCGCCTATTCCAACACAAAAGAAGAGTGGAGCTAGCACACTTGGATGAGCCTTTTTGGCGAAAGGGAAATCCGAAGAGCTATAAATGAATTAGGAGCAGACAAAGCTCCAGGACCTGACGGCTTCCCAATGACATTCTATCAACAAGGGTGGCACATAATCAAGGAAGACATACTGAGACTTTTCAATAATTTCGTTCAGGGAATGGCCAATATGGAACGCCTTAATTGGGCACACATTTTACTCATCCCTAAAAATGAGGCCCCCGAGAGCATCGCTGACTACAGACCGATCAGTTTGATAAACTGTTCAGTCAAAATCATCTCTAAAGTCCTAGCGAACAGGCTCAAAGAGGTGCTGGGAGAACTCGTGGAGGAGTCCCAAATAGCATTCATACAAGGGCGCTTGATTCATGACAACATTATTGCAGCAGAAGAACTCATTCACAGAATGAAGATCGGCTCCACAAATGGCATCCTAATCAAAATAGATCTAGAAAAAGCCTTCGACTCTGTGGATTGGGACTATCTCCTGGACGTTTTGAGGGCCCGGGGATTCGGGCCTAAATGGCTAGGATGGATCAGATGCCTGCTCATATCATCAAAAGCAAGATTCCTCATAAATGGCACTCCATCTGGGTATGTCAGAAGCAAAAGAGGCCTAAGGCAAGGCGACCCCTTATCTCCCCTTCTATTCGTCCTCGCAATGGATGTCCTACCGATGATGCTCTCAAATGCCATCCATTCCAATATCTATCGAGGCATCTCCATAGGCCCGAATAGTGAAAACATCATTACCACACTTCAATATGCTGATGACATCCTGGTGTATTGTACAGGGGGGATAGCTGACGCTCAAATTCTGAAGCTAATCTTTTACCTTTTTGAGGGCCTATCCGGGCTACGTGTAAACTATTCCAAAAGTGCAGTGATCCCTGTTAAAATGATAGAACAAAACATAGAGGAATTTGCACAAATACTAAATTGCACGACCGCAAGTCTTCCTATAAAATACCTGGGAGTCCCGCTCTCAGGAGGGTGCCCAAAGAAAGAAGAGTGGAGCACACTAATTGCAAAAATAAGAGGAAGACTGGCATCTTGGAAAGGGAAGTTGCTATCATTAGGAGGAAGACTCACAATGCTTAACTCAGTATTATTCACAATCCCAATTCATTGGATGTTGGCCTTCCGTCTTCCGGAATGGGTTCTTAAGAAGATTGAGACAATCAGAAAAGAGTTCCTCGGGAAAGGAGTGGATAGGGCGGGACATAGTTACCACCTGATTACATGGGACAGGATATGTAGACCTAAAGAAAATGGAGGATTGGGTATCCTGAACCTCAGAACTTTCAACGGAGCTCTATTGGGAAAGTGGTGGTGGAGGATCCTTACTGGGCGAGCAGGTATATGTCAAAAGATCTTCCAGGATGCCTACTCAAGGCAAGGCCACATAGACCCCCCATAAACAAGTGCCGAGAAGAGCTTCCCCTTTCTGGAAAGGCATCTATAGAGAAAGAGCCCCAGTCCTAGCCAACATTCGTGTACAACCAGGTCCGGGTGACACTACTAACTTCTGGAAAGACAATTGGTGGAAAGGGAACTCAATGATGAACGTCCACCCTGAGATGCATGAACTATCAATATCAAAACACCTAACCATCCAAAGGGCGAGAATAAGAATCCATAGGGGTCTACCGCTCCTCAAGCCGGGACCCCTCACGGAGCTGGAAATGCAAGATCTAAACCTAATTACATGGGACCTAACAGAAAATAACACAAGACACGAAGCCAGAGACATCAGGGAATGGAGACTAACACCCAACAACATGTTCACATTCAACTCTCTCTACCGATTCAGAATTGATGGTGGATTGAGATGTGACCTAAAACGAAGCTTCTGGAAGCTGCCCTGTCCACTTAAGATAAAACTCTTCGCATGGTTGGCAAGAGAAAACAGGATTCTCACCCTTGATAATCTCCATAGAAAAAAATGGAGGGGCTTACTTAGCCACGCTCGCTATATGCAAATATGAGGATGAATCAAGCACTTTACCTATTTGTCTCCCCCATTCATTGAGACAAATGCAGGGTTATTTTGAAAACACTGTTTGGGGCCACAAACCGTGAGATGGACACACTGCATAACTTGGGGAACAAAAAATACCCCCTCGAGGGTGAACAATACCCTACAAGAAGGATGGTATATCGTTGTCATGGGCATCACTTGGAGTATATGGGGGGAGAGAAATAGGCGATGTTTTCAGGATAAACAACGTGTTTACCTTAAGAATCATCCGTGATATCTCTTTCCTCGTTATTTCTTGGATGCGATCAATTTCCAACCGCAAAGAGAACAAACTGGAGGCGATAAGCCGAACCCGGGTCAAAGCGCAGCCTTTTAGAATTCACTTCAACTACAACCGTGAAGATATGGCTACATGCAGGGAGAGGCCATCGGGAGGAACCGGATCACACCTCGAGGAAGACATGGTGGACCGGTGCTTGATGTGTCTTCGGAGCTACCGAAAGCTACTGTTTTCTTAATTTTCCTGTTTTATTCAAGCACTGTAATGAAAACTTTATCCTAATTAAATAAAATTGTGGTTTATCCACTTATTCAAAAAAAAAGCATTGAATTACAAAAATATAAATTAAATAAAAAATTATATATTAGTATTAATTACTTAATTAGTGAGGGCAAACCATCTTCTATTGTGAGAAGTCGTGCTCATTTTCCTAAAGATTCTCTATTAATTATATTCAGCCGTTTAGAGTGAATGTGGAGGATTAATTAAGAATAAGCACAAACATTAAACATTAAACATGTAATCCCAAGACTTCCCAAAGATATTAAAAAAAAAGGATTAAAGTCATTTTTGGTTCATGTACTTTGACCCAATGTTTATTTTCGTCCTTGTACCTTAAAAATCTTTGATACAGTTCCTGTACTTTGGGGTTTTTGTTCGAATACGTCCCTACTGCTAACGTGACATCTCATGTGGCTAATATTTTTAACGTGACTGCTTGCGTGGCACAGTTAAGATGATGTGGCACACTAACATGGCATAACATAATGGATTTCAAATAAATTATTTTTTTAATGATGATATGGCATGTTGACGTGGCATGCCATCTAGAATAAAAAATTAACCATATTTAGTTCGTATGTCACATGTGCTGACATATCAGCACCAGGGACGTATTTGAATAAAAACGTTAAAATACACTGACCATATCGAAGAATTTTAAAGTATAAGAATGAAAACAAACATTTGGTCAAATTATAGGGACCAAAAATGACTTTAATCCTAAAAAAAATCTCAATTTTGTGAAAATAAACTTAGCAAGACATCAACACCACTATCTGCTAGTGACTAGTGAGTGTGGCTGACATATCTTAAATTGGGGTCGAGTCCGGCCATGATTCCATTTGAGATGGGGCACTTCTCAGTTCTCACGGCGATTCCGGGTTCTTTGGGATAAGGTAACAGCACGTTGTCACTACTCAACATAACAAGTACAGAAGACATGAAAGGCCTATCTTCCGAGTTATTTTGTACACACAGGAGTCCCACTTTAATGCATTTCATGACTTCATTCACAGGATAAGAGCAACCCATTGATTCATCAACTACTTGCAAAATATTGCCCTCCTTCCATAAATTCCAAACCTGAAAGTGCAAATAAACACTATTTTTAAAGTTGATCGAGATGAGATCAGGATAGAGACAAATTAAGAACATGCTACTGAATTTAATACTTACATGATCCAAGAGGTTTGTGCGGGGTGCGGCTAGGTGCACTCCTCTGTTCTTCTTGCCTGTGATTATTTCAAGCACCAAGACTCCGAAACTAAACACATCAGATTTTTGAGAGAAGATCCCCTCCATTGCATACTCTGGAGACATGTATCCACTGAAGTGAAACAAGAACAAGATCATGTTCAGAATTAATAGGACCATGTTAATTTCTACTGTATTAATTAACCTCAAGCAGTTCTCAGAATTATACTTACAATGTACCAACGATTTTCATGGTATTAACCTCTGCCTCATCTCCACGGAAGATTCTGGCTGTGCCGAAGTCGGAAATCTTAGGATTCATCTCACTATCAAGGAGGATATTGCTGGCTTTGAGATCTCTATGAATCACTCTTAATCTGGAGTCTTGATGTAAATATAGCAAGCCGCGAGCAATCCCCATAATAATTTTAAAACGTGTTTGCCAATCCAACACTTCTCCATCTTTTGATTTACCTGAGAAGAATTGGTTTATAATTAGTAATAAAAATCTTCACTAATTTTTGAAAAGTTGGTTAGTTCATTCCCTCGTGTTGAGATCGAGTTCAAATTATGTAAGTGACTTTTTCATATTTATTAATAATAATAATAATAATAATAATAAATCTCTCAATTATAGACAATTAAGTTATCCTAATTTTAGTAACATATATAGATAAAGCCCATACCAAAGAGAAAGACATCCAGGCTTTTGTTGGGCATGTACTCATATGCAAGCATTCTTTCCCCTCCTTCAATGCAGCAAGCAAGAAGCCGAACTAGATTCCGGTGTTGAAGTTTGGCAATTAACATCACTTCGTTCATAAACTCTTCGAGTCCTTGTACTGAATTTTTATTAAGTCTCTTCACTGCTATTTCTTCTCCATCTGGAAGCCTCCCCTGTTCAACAATATTTCAGAACGACCTTGAGCACTCTTTTAGATATATAACCCAAAAAATTAAGGTCTAAAATTGATCATAAATATATTAATGGAGTCCATTTGAGGTCATTTGAAGTAAAAGTGTGAAGTGAGATAACCTTATAGACAAAACCAAAACCACCTTCTCCAAGTATGTTATCAGGTGAGAAGTTTTCCGTTGCAGATAAAACAGTGTCCAAATCAAGAATAGGTAGCTCAAGGTCATTCCCATTAGAGAGCTCCAGGTCATCCCCATGGTCGATGTTGTCATGAAAGGAATTTTTGACCTTGGCTGTTAATAGGAGATTAAAGACAATTAAGAAGCCACACAAGGTGATTATGTCACTAAGCATGCATGCATGCTAATCTTCAAATACTCCACAGTAAGTAAATATTTCGTAATATAATTGCACCTCTTTCTCTTCTTCCCGTTCTCCTTCTCCATATGAGAGAGGCAATATAGGCAAGGATTAGTATGAACAAAGAAAATATTACCACAAAGATAATGACCCATTTGCTGCTCTTGCCAGATGTGCTTGACGATGACAGACCTACAAAATTCACCTCATTACTGTAAGAACCATGTTTTTATTTTTATTTTTAAAAAGAACCCCTGTATGAACCATGTAATTTTTGGAAATCATAACCAACTCGTTAAATTTTATTTATATATGTTTTCCCTAAAACTAGGTCAAGCACATATCATGAGATCAAGTTGCATTCAAATGAGTGGTTTAAGTGAATTGAAAAATCGGTATAGTCATACATATATATGTCAACACTCCTAGCAAAGATATTCAACAATTGTGATAATATTTTGAAATTAGTGTGAGAACAAGTTGCAATATATATGTTAGTCAATCCAACTTTTTCCACCTAACTCAGCTAACATTTTCAAACCAGAAACAAGTCTCACGAATTAGCTAGCTGTTAAGCATTATTATATTTGCTATAATGAAACCAATATTGCATGCACAACTCCACAGTCACGAACTAACGACGCACAATTCAAAGTATGACATAAGTTACCTAGATCGGAAGCGGCAAGCCTGACGTACAGCTCCTGCCCATTTGCAACGTTGGTGAACACCCTGAGATCAGTAAGCTCGGTCGTCCATAGTATACACCCACTCCCACCCTGGCGAACATCGGCTGGAGCATATGCAGTGCAGGAACAATTGTTGAGGCACTTGGTCCTGCAATCGGCCAAGCTCAAACTCCTGTCCATTGTGGCTTTTGAAGTGTCGGCCAGCTTCGTATAGGGAATTACCAGGAACCCATCAGTTCCGTTCTTGCAGTCCAATTGTGTTTTGCGGACGCATCCGTCCGTCGCATCCCGGTAAAGCCACCTCTCCGGTGATTTGGGTTTGAACCCCTGTATGCAGTCACATATCGGAGAGTTATTTGGGTTGCAGGCGGCGTAAGGCCCGCATGGTGGCATGCGGTCGCACAGGTCCATTGGAGAGTACCAGATAACGTTCCAGGCAGCCATGCCCTCGACCCATAACGACCGCTGCATTACACCGGACTGGTTCAATGTTAGCTTGGACAAAACGGACTTGTTGGTGTCGAAGGAGAAGCTGATCTCTTTCTTGTTGTCGTCGATGAAGCTGAAGTTGAACCCGAAGTATGTCAGAGTGCCGGGGATTCCGCTGAACCTGAGCCCGTTCCATGGCCCCGTGCGCCACACCTTCTTTGAACCCTCCCAAAGGACTAGCTCCGGGATTGCATTGATGCCCGTCATGGTATAGTAGTAACGTGAAGGAGATGGATCCGATTCGCTGGTCCATGCTGTTAAGGTCCAATTAATCCCGGTAACAAAGTCCACACCCAGCTTCATGCCGGAGATCAGGGTGTCCGTAGGGTAGTCGAAGCCCTGCCATGCAAACTTCTCGTCCACGCTGTTGGTATCTCTGACCACCAGGTTTCCAGTGTTTAAGAGCTGTGCAACCGGATTCTTCATGACATATGTTACACCGGATGACCAAACAACGGTGGAGTTCTGATCCGTGATGAGGAGGCTGCCATTGCTGGAGAGGGATAGAACTCCGGGGGAGTTGCTGACCGGGTCCTTGCGGTTGGCGACCCATACTGGAGTCCGGTCTGTGATTGTGTTGTACCATAAACCTATATAGCGTTTGTTGGACTTGCCTGCGCTGAAGAACCCTAGGGCGTACCTGCCGTTTGCTATTGAGATGAGGGTCTCATTGTCGCTGAGGGGCTGAGTTTGTGTTATGGTGTCCCTTGCTACGGCATGATAGAAGTAAAATGAACAAGAAGAGAATGATCAACAAGGGATATTGTGTTCTTGTGGATGCAGTATTCATCTGGCCAGCTCTGAGTATACCAAACCGGCTTCATATTCATATGGTCTAAATAAAACTTTGCTTATTCTACTTGCCCCGGGATGACTGGAAGACACAGTCAAACAGTGTGGTTTGCTACTTTTATTTTATTAATTAGTTCTTCAATAAAATGAGAGGCCACTGCGAATTTTTCATGCTACTTCTCACTACTTCAACGAGCCCTCAAAGTCGTCGACATGTAGTGTATGACCATGCAATGATACTTCAACTTGCTCATTTTTTTATAGTTTCTGACTGGTTCTTCTATATTTGTTCTTGCAGCATGCTCTAGGATTTTCAGATGTGAGGATGCTTATCGTAAGAAAACTTCTATTCTGACTTTTTCAAGGCCCTGAAAGAAAAAGTTTGGAGGATCCTCACCTTTGATATATAAAACATAAAGAATTGATGAATCCAAGATATATACTGTTAACTATGAAAATGGGTTTGCCTCGAGATCAACCCCAATTCCAAATCAACCGTTAAATTTGTTTGATTTGTAAGAATTTGAACAACGAGAAGATAAAAGAGGAATCAACCACATAAGAGATTGAGGCGAGGATTTAACGTGGAAAACCCTTTAATAGGGAAAAAACCACGGAGAAAAGAGAGAAATTCTTATTGATCTTGACCTTGAAGGTCATTTTACAAAGTGAAAATTTAAAAGAGTGGATCACTCGGTGAAAGCGAGCTTATTTGCCTCTCTAAATGTTACACTTCAAATGAGCCAGAGTGGGTCATGGCCTTTTATAGGCTTCGGTAGCTTGGAGAAGAATTTAGTAATTTCGTAATGCGTCTTTTATTGAATTAGGCCACGCGTGTTAAACTATGGAGTAAATTTCCAGTTAGATGCGCTCGGGCCGGTTGTAAGCCTTCTAGAAGATTTCTGAAACTGAGTCGATGAGTGGAATGGGCGTCCGGAATGAGGACGATGAGGAGAATTTCCGGTGTGATGAATTAGGAGTTATTTTCCTATCCGTTCTATGTTGAAGCTCATCGGTCTGGTTCGACCCATGTTTCTCTTGACTGATCCGATATGATGAGAGATAGTTTATTATGGTATGGGCCGATCCGGTTTGGTTGAGCCCATTCCTGTTGAGAGATCTTATGATATTGACACGTGGATATTCCCGATATTCTCCACGTGTCGTGTCATCTTTCTCCCCATCATATACTATATAGTTACTAAAATGGAAAATGCAACATAAAGTAAGAAGAAAATGAAACTACCTTGAAAAGTCAATCTATATTTTCTCTCTTAGGACGTAATTAATTAACATCTATGGCTTCTAGTGGTTATAAAAAAACTACTATGTGGACAACATCTGAGAAGTATGAGATGGATAGATGGAAGGGAGGATGAAAACCATGGTCTGGATGGAGATGGCAATGTGAGGAGGAGCTTAATACAATACGATGGATCTGCCACGTCGTGCATCCCTCTGTAGGCAAGGATTAGAGATCCCCTGACGAGCGTGCCTCTAACCAGGCTAAAGGTGTAGGACCTGTGGAGTGGAGATCATGTCGCCACTTTGTATAGTGGCAGGTTTTTCCCCATAACATTAGCCCCCTTTGATAGGTCGCCAGATTTATAGTAGGTCGGACTATGAAACCAAATCTTTGGCTTGAGTAGTAAGACCCACTCTCATCAGTATTACTAGCCGAAGCCTTAGCTCTCCGAGGCGACCTTAGTACTAAGCCGTGACGCACACCTGGCCCCATTTTCTGAATGGTCAACTTCAGCGAGATAGCCCCCTCGTGTGAGGTACTAAGTCTATTTGGAAGACATTATTTCTTTGCGTCAGCCTCAATACCGGCGGGTGTGATGTGTCGGAGTTGCCTCGTCTTCTGAGTCATTCCTATTAAATGGATTCGACGAGGGTTATGATGAGACGGTGTCGATCTTCGTGTTCTTTTTTATGGAGAGAGAGATAATGGCCCACGTGTCATCCTCGAACGGATGGATCATCAGTTCCCCTACCGGAACCATCGGATAGCAACCACTCGGATTTGATCGGGAAGCATGTAGAGATATCTAGCTTCTTCCTCTGTACGCCTTTCACATCTTCTTGTATCTGTGTTCATCCTCCTGCCGTACTTAAGAGAGAAGTAGAGATTCCCAAAGCCTTCCTTCTTTGCTTCAACTCCGCTCGGTGGCTTCATTTCCTGTGCCCCAGGTAATGAAGGCCCCTTCTTCAACTTCAGGAGGGAATTGTAAGTTCCCATGTTAGCAGCCTAACAAAAGCCTCCCCCTTAGAGATTAAGGAGCGTTACCGCATCCCACCATTCTTCACCCTTAGGGTCCCCTCTTCTGCTAATAGCCCTATTGTCGAGAAAGTAGCTATGTATGTTGAGTCTTATAAGGCTGGCTTTCGTTTTCCTATTCACCCATTTTTTCAAGCGGTCTTGAGCTATCATAATGTATTTAATTCTCAGATTCACCCTAGGGCTGGCGGATTCTCTGCGGCTTTGTGATAGTCTTCCACTATCTCGAGATTGGCCTCTTCCTCCGGTGGTTCAGACTTCTCTTTTCTCTTAAGAGGAATTCTGACTTGGATGAGTGGTATTATTTTTCCACCCGGCGCCATAGGTCCTTCTTAGGTCTCGCCCAATCCCATGTTCACGGCTGGAAACGTACCCCTCTTTTTTCTTCGTTTCCACCGAGGATCAATGGAACATCCTGATGTCCTGGGGGGTTCCCCGCTTGGGTTAGGTTCCTATGACCCCCATGTCTTCCAAGGAATAGAACCAATTGGATGAGCTCTAAAAGTCAAAACCGATGGACCTGTTGAAACCTTTGCTTGAGACTTTCTTGAGGGATGCAGGGCTTACCGGTGTAGAGGATAGGGACTATTTCTTGGGTAGTCTTCTGACTTTTGAGAGGTTGTGGGTAGTAGTTGTCAAATCCTTTCTCTGTCCCTTTTCTTGATTCAGATATGCCAAACAAGGAGGAGGTGCAAAGAGCCATGATGATAAGAGCTCAGGCCCTTCCTGTGAGTGATCCAAAATCCGGCTTCACTGGGTGTTCCCTTGGAGAAGCTTCCTCGTCGGGCAGACTAGGGAAGAGGTCGAAGGGTCAATAGGGCACTGATGCGAGTGGCTCACCTGCTCTCACCGGTGGCGAGGAGGTATCTTCGCCTTCTACCACGGATGTCGACCTTGTCCCCGCTGTGACTGTGCGCCCAGGGGAAGGGGCCACCACTTCTCCTTTGGCGACATTCCTATCTAGCTTCCATTGGTAGTCTCACCGCTTCGCCTCCCCAAGGGCCCACCATCCAGGTTCTGCGACTCCCATGCCACAATGTCCGGACACTGACCCTTTCTAGATCGTCGAAACCCAAGACCATAAAGGGTGATTCTAAACCCCGCACTATCACCGAGGTGTCTTTGCTTTTGAGCGATCCAAAGGCCATGGCGTAAGTAGTGGATGGTTTCTTCCTGGAGGGCGATCGGGCGACCTTTGAGGAGTTGAACTACGAAGGACTGGCTTCCGAGCTCAATCTGGCTAGAGTGAAGGTATTTTTCCGGGTTGCCATAACTTATTCGAGTTGTTACATTGACCTTCGATTTGATTTACACATGCAAGCAGCTCTCCTGATGCCATTTGTGGCCACGAAGCTTCGCCTACTGGCTAGGCAGGTAATAATGTTATGTATAGCCACCGTTCGGTCTCGGCATATTTCTTTCCTGAATAAGGATGCTCGTGCCGGGGCCTTCCTGTGGGTGTCAATGTACCCCCTTCTAAAGTAGGTTGTGTAATAATTTTCCGGCCTCCCCTGTAAGGATTCTCCACCACCACTTCCCTAGCAGTGCCCCGTTAGATTCCCTTATGTTTAGGATGCCCCAACCTCCCTACTCTTTTGGTTGACATAGTTTTTGCCAGCTGATCCGGGGATAGGAGTGAGAGTCCGTTTGCGCTCCTTTCCATAGGAAGTCTCTTATTATAGCCTCAATTTGGTCCGCCACCCATTCAAGCAGCGTGTATATAGACATCCAGTGTATTGGGATGTTAGTCAGTACTACGTTGGTCATTGTGAGTCGGCCACCCATAGACAGGAATCACCCTTCCAAGAGCTAAGCCTGTTCCTGACCTTCGCGATTAGGCCCGTCCAGTCTTCCCTCTTCTGCCTTCCTCCAGTGATCATGGCCCCCAGGTATTTGATGGGCAAGGTAGATATTGGACAATCCAATATTTGCACGACCTTTTGAAAAGTGAACTCTGTTGTTTAATTATGACTATCGCGTTTTTCTTAAAGTTGATTCTTAGGCTTGATAGTTCTTCAAAGAGGTAGAAAATTAGCTTCATTGTTATGAAGTGAGTTATGTCACCCGTACAGAATACAAGCAGGGCATCTGCATATTAGAGCGTGGTGTCAGGTGCTATCCTCTTATGCGTCCCCCATCTAAACACCTTAAAAAATGCTTATTCTGCCTGCTTCCTTAAACATTGTAGCAATGACATCTATGACTAGCCTGAAAAGTAATGGGGAGAGTGGGTCGCCATGGCGTAGCCCTCACTTGTACCTCACATATTCGGTGGGAGAGCCGTTTATGTGGAATTTGGACTATGACGAGACGAATAGTGCCTGAAGCCATGCTGCCCATTTTGGACCAAAACCTCTCACCCTGAGGACGTCCCAAAGAAATCCCCAATCCACTATGTTGAAGGCTTTTTTAAAGTCAATTTTGACTACAATCCCATTTGTGTTGCCGTGCTTCATCAGGTGTATTAGCTCCTTTGTTGCTACAATGTTATTGTGGATCATCCTCCATTGATGAAGGTCGTTATGTTTCATCTACCAAGCCGTCAGTTACCGTATATAGTCGATTTTCCAGCACCTTTGAGATGATTTTGGTAGAGCAAACTTTTTTGTTTGATTACCTGAATATATTAAAAAAAAAATATATACTATTAACTGCTAATACTAGTCCAACTTAAGAGACCATCAATTAACTTACTTGAAAGTTGAACTTGAAACCCACCGAACCATGCACACCAATATATTTGTTTGCAAATACACCATGAGAAATGAAAGGTAACTGTGAGAACTGCATATATTTCTTTGATTAATCCAAGAGATATACAATTAAGACAACTGTTTTATCTATCTACAAAAGTTAGCAACATGTCTGCCCCCTATCTACCTTCAAACAGTGTGGCCGACATATCATAAGTGGGACTCGAGTATATTTTGCTTGGAGATGATTCCATCTGATATGGAACACTTCTCACAGAAATCCCGGGTTCTTTAGGATAAGTTAACATTACGTTGTCACCGCTCAACAAAAGAAGTACAGAAGACATGAAAGGCCTATCCTCCGGGTTATTTTGCACACATAGGAGACCCACTTCAATGCATCTCATGACTTCATTCATAGGATAAGAGTAACCCATTGATTCATCAACTATTTGCAAGCTATTGCCCTCCTTCCATGAACTCCAAACCTGAAGTGCCAATAAGCAATTTATTGCGTCAGTGTTTGTCAGATCAGAACAGAGGATAGGGACAAAGAACTTGCTAGTGAATACTTACATGATCCAAGAGGTTTGTGTGGGAATCTGCTAGGTAAACTCCTCTGTTCTTCTTGCGAGTCATAATTTCCAGCACTAGGACTCCAAAACTAAAAACATCTGACTTTTGAGAGAAGATCCCATCCATTGCATACTCTGGGGACATGTATCCACTGAATGGAAACAATAACAAGATTGTGTTCAGTATATATTGACAGTGCTCTGTCTTGACAGTACTAATTACCAGCATTTCTCTCAGATTTATACTTACATTGTACCAACAACTCTCATGGTATTACCCTCTGCGTCATCTCCACCAAAAATTCTGGCCATTCCGAAGTCGGAAATCTTAGGATTCATCTCCTCATCAAGGAGGATATTGCTAGCTTTGAGGTCTCTATGGATCACTCTTAATCTGGAGTCTTGATGTAGATATAGCAACCCACGAGCAATCCCCATAATAATTTTAAAACGTGTTTGCCAATCCAGCACTCCATCTTTTGATTCACCTGAGAAGAAATCTACGAGGTCATTTTGGTTGGTTAACACTAACAAATCTCCTAATTATGGCAAGTTAATTAAGCCCATACCAAAGAGAAAGAAATCCAGGCTTTTGTTGGGCATGTACTCATATACAAGCATTCTTTCCTCTCCTTCAATGCAGCAGAAAAGAAGGCGCACCAGATTCCGGTGTTGAAGTTTGGCGATTAACATAACCTCGTTCTTGAACTCGTCCAGACCTTGTAATGAAGTTTTAGAAAGTCTCTTCACTGCTATCTCTTGTCCATCCACTAGCTTCCCCTGTTCAATATTTAACAGGGGATGATTATCATATATATATATATATATATGTAATCCATTTCAGGTTCTTTAAAACAAAATTAATGTGTTTAGTGAGATCACCTTAAAAACAGGTCCAAAGCCACCCTCCCCAAGTTTATTGGCACGACAGAAGTTGTTTGTTGCTAATGCAACAGTGTTCAAGTCAAGTAGAGGTAGCTCAAGATCATTCCCTTGGCAGAGCTCCAGGTCAGTCCCTGCAGCAAACTCTTGGTTGCTGCGGTCATAGACGGAATTGTTGACCTCTTGCACTGCTGTAAATTAGTAGTAGAATGTGTACATTAAGAACTAAGGTTTTTATTCTCCAAACAATAAATCACAGTCCAAGTACTCGGGTTAGTGTGACCTTTTGCTCTTCTTCCCTTCCTTCTCCATATAAGGTAACCAACACAAGCAAGGATTAGCATCACCAGAGCAAGGATTACCGCCAAGATGATCACCCATTTGTTGTTTTTGCGAGATGCAGTTGACATGGACCTGCAATATTAAAATCATCGCACTATGAATTTTTCTATATTTGATATCCATTCATTATCAGGCTGAGTTCAAACAAATTTGAAGAGAGCTTCTAGTGACTTGTCCAAATTTATTTTTTTTAAAAATAATAGCTAGCCTTCATCCATGAGAACAAGTTGCAGTCAAATACATGGTTTGACTGGTTATAAAAATCCGTTCAGTCTATATGACAGTGGGAACTCAAAAATATTCAAAAAAAACAACGGTTGACAGAAATGTGTTTGCTAAACCTTTTGCTTTTTCTTATACTTTATGCATCATTCAATGCAACCTCCCAAGTAAACAGAACTGTTTGACCCAATGTAGCAAGCATTTCAAGCAAGAAAGGAACTTGGGATGATCATGAATCAATGTATGCATGAACTCATGATAATGCACAATGCACAGAAGAAATTAATTAAGTACCTAGATCGGCAGCCGCAAGACGAACATAGAGATCCTGCCCATAGACATTGCTGGTGAAGACCCTGAGATCCGTTAGTTCATTTGTCCAAATTATGCATCCACTCCCACCGTTGCGCACATCAGCCGGAGCGTAGGCAGTGCAGACACAACTGCTCAAGCACACTGTCTTGCACTCCTCCAAGCTCAGACTCGCGTCTACAGTTGCGTTCGAAGTGTCCGCCAGCTTCGTATGAGGAATAACCAGGAACCCATCTGTCCCGTTCTTACAATCTAATTGTGTTTTCCTAACGCATCCATCGGCCGCGTCCCTGTAAACCCATTTCTCCGGTGACTTGGGCTTGAACCCCTGGATGCAATCACATATTGGCGAGTTATTCGGGTTGCATGTCGCGAAAGGACCGCATGGAGGCAGGTAGTCGCACTGGTCCATTGGAGCGTACCAAATGATGTTCCAGATCCCACTCCCCTCGACCCATAACGACCTCTGCAACACACCGGACTGGTTCACTGCAAGCTTGGACAAAATGGACTCCCTGGTGTCGAAAGAGTAGCTGATCTCTTTCTTGTTGTTGATGAAGCTGAAGTTGAACCCGACGTATGAGACCGTGCCCGGGATGCCGCTGTACCGGAGCCCGTTCCATGGTCCGGGTGCGATACACCTTCTTTGAACCCTCGCAGAGGACCAGCTCCAGGGTCCCCGTGGATGTCCAACATTGTATAGTACTGGAGAAGGGGAGATGGATCGGATTCGCTGGCCCATGCTGTTAAGGTCCGGTTGAGCCCGGTCACAAAATCCACACCCATCTTCATGCCGGCGATCAGCGTGTCCGTAGGGTAGTCGAAGCCTTGCCATGCAAACTTCCCGTCGGCGCTGTCGGCATCTCTGACCACCAGGTTTCCAGTGTTCAAGAGTTGTGCGACAGGATTTTTCACATTCTTTACTCCCGATGACCAAACAACTGTTGAGTTTTGATAGGTGATGAGGAGGCTTCCATTGTCGGAGAGGGAGAGAACTCCGGTGGAGTTGATGACCGGGTCCTTTCGGTTGGCGACCCATACTGGGGTTCGGTCTGTGATCGTGTTGTACCATAGACCTATATAGCGATTGTCGGACTTACCTGGTCTGAAGAAACCAAGCGCGAACCTCCCGTTGGCTGAGATGAGGGTCTCATTGTCGGTGAGTGGGTGAGTGGGTGTTATAGTGTCCCTTGCAATGGCCTGAGAGAGAAAAATGAACAGGAGAATGATCAGCAAGGGATGCATGCCTGGGGATGCAGTACGTCTTCCTTTCGCCAGCTTTGAGTACTGCAAAACATGGTTTATATTCATACCGTTTTCTAGCCAGCTCGGAGCTTCCTTAGTCTACTGGTCCCGGGATGACTGAAAGACTATGTCAAACAATTGAACGGCTTCCTTCTTCTTCTTGCTTTTCCTTTTTCTTAAAAAAAGAGAAAGATTCCTTCTGTTCTTCTTTTCGTTAGTTTTTTTTTTATTAGATTAGTGGTCGGTCCCAAGTATTATTACCTCGCAATTGTGATGTTACTGATCATTAGTCCAGTGGCAGCCTCCTCTCAAAGTCGTCTTGTCGCTTGAGGAAGCTGTTTTGTTTTTTTTTCTTTTAGAACTTAAGGCCACAAAGAACCACAATCATGCGACAGTTAGCTGAATGTATTTGTGAAATCCGGAAAGTAAAAGTAATTGACACCTCTACGACCTGCTTATTATACACGCAACAGTTTTGAGGAATAAACTTTACTTACTTATATTTACAGGGCCAAGCTTCTTATATCAATTGTCTACAGTGAATTACATTGATATTTTAGTCCCAAAGAATTCTAATAATCAAAGATGCCTCAGATTCGATTCGTGAGTAAAGACCACATTTTAAGAGAAAGTAAGCGGTGATTATGATGGATAGTCCAAGAAATTACATGTGTGTGGCTTACCCTCATGTCTGCTCCTCTAAGGTTTATACATATACTTGATTTCTCAACAGTTTGTTGCTCATGTTACCACCAAAAAACTTTATATCATGAGAAAGCTTGTGTGTTTTAGTCTCGCAGCCTTATTTGATCATAGACCCGTGAGTGTGTTCATCATGATATTGAAAGAGAGGGGTTTTGTCTGTTTGTCAAACCCACAAGACTAACCCATGGGACACGTGGATATTCCTAGAATATAAATTGATTTTTGGTCAAAATCAATTTCGATAAATTTATTTATTATATATCCAAATTAGTAAACATAAATTATAAATATCAATAATTCAAAATTTTTCCTTTTAAAGCAATAGTCGACTATCTTAGCTTGTGCATGCAGTTAGATAGATTATTTGATACAGATTAGAACATTGACCAATTGCTTGAGTTTTTTAAAGCATCTCCTTCTATTGACTAGCGTTCATTTTTTTTATGCTAGTTTTAAGAATCAGCAATTCTCTGCAATTTGATATTTTTTTCCAAAATAACATGCTTAAACCATAAGATGCTCAATTAAATAGATTTAGTTAGTAGTGTGAGTAGGTTAATTTCACGGATCCCATAACCAATTTTACTCCAAAGATGATAAATAGGTTTACGTTTCTTACACTTCTGATCCATGGGAGGATTAAACCAAGGAGAAGTGAGTGCATTAATTGTTTTATCTTTTATTTTTTATTTTTTATTTTTTATTTTTTATTTTTATATAAGTGAAGAAATTATATTCATTAATTATCAAAAGAAAAGGTTCTTAGATGAGCCATTTGACACAACAATTACTGGTTCGTGGGGAACAATGGGGTACATTATATCATAGGTTACATATGGTCAAAGTATTATCATTGTGGCCATTGTAACATTTTTCTTCTTCGTTCCAGCTGCTCCTCATCCTCTTCATAGTCTATTCCTGGCGATTGTTGCTCCTATATTTCCCTAGTGAAAACTATATTCATGCTTCACGATGGTTTTGCATCATCTCAGAGCTTCTATTTTTGGTCTCGTGTATCGCATCAAACCCAAATAGTAAGAGGAAGTGCAGTTGTGTTGTATTAGTTTAAGGCAAACACACTATTTTTCATAGAAACTTTTGTGGCTCTTCTCTAGATATATGCTCCGTGATGGCTACCCCCACGCATCTTGTATCATGGTTGGGAGCGACCATGTGCACGAAGAGGCTACTGTAGTATGCCTAGATTTTGTTGAGTATTTATCAAGGGTACTCGAGGCTCATAGCCTTTACTTGAAGTCATCATTGCTTATAGGATATATATCAAGCCTTCCAACCAACTTCCCTTGTTTATAGGATCTATAACTATCTACATTAAGAGCCCTATACATGTACTCTTTTTATATATGAAATACAAGGAATGACAAACACCAGTTAGTGAGAATTTCAAAACGTTCTCATGGTATCAGAACTCCTTTTGAATTAACATCTCTAAACTCTCGATCCACATTACTTCTTAAATCCCCACTTCCTCTTCCACCCACTCTTTCAAAACATTCTCAATATTGACAACTGAGCAGCAGGTGTTCCGTTGTTTCATCCTCTCTATCACCGAAGTAGTATTTGGTTCTTTCTTCCTTCCAGTTTCGCTTTGCCAAATTTTGCAGCGTGAGTATCTTGTCCTCCCACGCTAATCAGACAAATAGCTTGATTTTTAGGGAACATGCTTGCTAAAAAAGGACATCGGTAAAAGGCTAGCTTTGCACTCCTTTATCAATTCGAAACCTGTAAAATGATTTGATCGTGAACTATTGGTTTGGAGTTAGTCTCCAGATCCTACAATCGTTCTTACATTGCCTCCGCAGGTTATATGGTCTTGCATTAGTTGAATCATTTCAGTCACTTTGAGGGATAGTGGTCTTGGCCGTAATAAATGGTTTCCTCGTAGGAGATAGCTATATGCACTCTAGATCGGGAGAGTTTCCTTGTCGATTAGTGTTCATAATTCAAGGAGTCTTGCGCAAGGTCCTTGTCCATCAATCCAGTTGTCAAACCAGACACTGAGAGTGTCCCCTATTTCTGATTTTGTTATTATATTTGCCATGACTAAGTCCTATTGGTCTATGATTCCTTTTCAAAAATAAGACGGTGTGTGTCTTTTGAAAGGGTTGATGTAGGAGTACACTAGAATACAAGAACAAATAAAATAAATAAAGTGAAAACACAACACAAAGATATGAAACAAAGCGCAAGCCCACTATTGAGAAGGGTGGGTTTGAACCATGTGAAACACGGTTAAGTGGCTTATCTACCCTAAAAAAAATAATTTAAAAAAAACAAGTAGTACACTTACTCCAACACCTACGAGATTCGGGTCATCACAATCTAACGCCGGGCGGGGTAGCGATTATCCTGCGGGCTAGTTGCAACCTATGGATCGCAAGTAGGGATGGCAACGGGTCGGGTCGGGGGCGGGTTTTGCCCCTCGACCCGACTCCCCTCCCGCCCGACCGCCCCGATACCCTGGTTTTAAAAACCCGCCCATATACCCAACCCGACGGGAATGGGTACCAGCAGGTATCCCCCAGAATCCAAATTTCTAGGCCCGGGCCACATAACATTAACAATAAAAATTTAAAATTTCAATCCTAAATAAAAAAAATGCACATTTAAAATCTCATAAAACAATAATAAAGTATAAATTGAAAACTTCAATCCAAAATCTTAATGTTTTTTCAGATAAAATGACCATCATTTATCATCATCTTCAAAGAGAACAAACAAAAATAATAAAGTGCACATTCAAACTTATACAAAATGATACTAAAGTAAAAATTGAAAAGTTTAATCCAAAGAACATAGCCCTTTAGAACCCCCATTCATCACCATCATTATTTTCATGGAGAATAATAATTTTACATTTCGGGTCGGGTTCGGGTTCGGGTTCGGGTCGGGTATCAAGTTTCCCATACCCGCCCCGCACCCGCTTTATATTATTCGGGTTTTACCCGAACCCGACCCGAAACCCGGTCAAACCGGGTTTTCCCCGTCAAACTCGGGTCGGGTAGGGTCGGGTCGGGTCGGGTTTGGGTATAATTGCCATCCCTAATCGCAAGGAAGAACAAACGAAGAATCAGAGAAAATACTCTGAAATTCAGGAAAATATTATTACTCAAAATTCAATAATGAAAAACTAACCCACAAGCCGGGTTAAATAGCCTCAAAAGATTAACATAGAAACCTTATCATCTAATCTAAATTTGATAAAATTGATAAATTATTATTTAAAACTAAACTTATCTAAATTTAAAACTCTAAACAAATCAGATAACTCCTAAAAATTCGAGATCAAATCGGATTCAAATCCTATCCTAATTTGGCATATGAAATATTACCAAAAATAAGAAAAAGACCGAAAACCCTAATTTGGTAGATTAAATATTTTTAAGAATAGAAAAAAACTAAAATTCTCTCTAATATGACGTCCCCATGTCGCAAGGCGCCAAGCAAAGAGCTTTCTAATTGGGGCTCTAACACCGATTCTCGAGCATACTTGCCAAAGTTATGGCCAAAATACTGAACCGCACCCAAAACCGACCCAATCTTGGAATTGACTAGATAACTTCCCGTCTTTACATTGACCTGCCAACCCGGCACCAACATTTGACTCGAGCCTCCTGCATCACAATCCCATCCCTACTTCCAATGAGCAAACATAGCAGTTGGCGCCAACACAAGAGTTCTTCGTCAAAACTCTTTATCACTTCAGGGTAGACTCTGGGATCTTGAGTGACCTACAATCATACTTCTAGAGAATCTATGTCCACTAAAAGTCAAACTCTTTGCTTGTTGGCTAGAGAAAATAAATTTCTTACCTTAGATACCTACACTGGTGAAAATGGAGAGGAACTCATAATCAGTGCTATTTGTGCGAAACAAAAGAGGGATTGATAACTGGTCACATATTCTTTTTTTATCAATACGCTACTAGAGCATGAGGGGGGCCCCTCTCCAAGAGTGGACAAAACCTTGAAAGGGGGCTGGAATCTTGTAATTCTCGCAATAACTTGGAGTATATCGGGAGAAAAAAACAGTAGATGTTTTCAATATAAACGTCGTGTTTTCTTAAAAATTACTCAAGATATATATATATTTTTTGTCTTGTTTTGATACAGCACCGATGGCCAAACAAACAAGGTTAATGTGCCACAATGCATCATAAAGTTTAATCTGTAACGCCCCGACCCGGATTCTGGGACCTCGGGCACGTCAACAGATCGGCCGTATCCAAGTGGAGACGAGCCCCACTCGAATACAAGGCCTAAAATGATAAGCAGATAATACATTTAACCAAAAGATAATCAATAAATAAACCATAAAGTCTCGGTAACATAATAAAATCAAATAAGGGTCCATAGCCCTCTACACAAACCAGCCCTACAAGGGTCCTAATAAAATAAAGGCAATGTCCTCACACACAAAGATAAAAACCTAGGGAGGTTCTCCAACCTCAAGAATATCCCGTCCCAACTCTCCTGCCCGTCCACGAAGCTCGAGTCTACCTACTCCTCAGGACCTGAAATGAGAGAAGAGAAAAGTCGTGAGCTTTCGAATGGAAAGCCCAGTAAGTACCCTGCAAGAATCACAATGGTCAGCTGGAACAGATATCAAATAACATAGGATCATCAAACAAAGGGGCTACACCCCATACAAACAAACAGATCCTAACATCCAGCTACGGCCCTCAGAGCCCTGGATGAGAAGTCCAAGAACAGCTCAGCAAACACTTCCCCCGGACAAATGTACCAGTCAGAATTAAAGAAACGCTAGCCTGATCGCTAACATACTCGGCCGTGCGGAGGCTTTAACTTGTCGCGGTCGGTAGCGCCACCTCTACACGTCGACCGGCCCGAAATCAACCCCAGCGACAGGGGATACGGAAGTCTCTAATTGCACCGCACCGGCTGAAGATCGTAACTTCGGTTAGCGCATCGCACCTCCGGCCAGCCACACAAGACCATGTGCCCATGATCGGTGTCGCCCCATGGGTGGGTAGTCCAACTAAGTATTCCAACAAACGGTAGATCAAACACTACCAAAAAGATCAACCAAACACATACCAGGAAAGAAACAATCAAGCATGTATGTGCATGGATCAAACAGCAGGTACTAAACAAGAACATGCTAACTAATAGCATCGAACAAAATCAAGAAAAAACCCATGCAAGGGTAGAAGCGAGGCAAGAGTGACTTACGCTCTACACGCAATCCAATCCATCAAGGCCAGATTCATGTATCGACACGCAGTTTCAACGCTCCACGCCGATATCTGGTACACATAGATCCGCACCAACTAGTCCGCATCCCTCCCGACGCAACTCAGCACCCCAAGTCAACACCTGAAAACCATGAACCTAGTCTCAAATAATGTATACGCGTGCATGAAGAACTAGCACTATTCACGTCGAACTAAATAGGGCTCGGCCCAACAAATTCAACTCAAACCCTTAATTAATCTTAATTATTTAATTATCTCGGATAAACCCCTTATCCTCAACTTTCCAAACTGGCCCAAAGGCTCAACCCACTTGATCACAACATCACTAAAATAAAAATTCTCAAGAACCTCAAAAATAATATCAATGCAGAATTTCTGAACCCCTTGCGCAGTCTCAAAGAACTGCCCATAACTTTTGATCCAGGAGTCCATTTGAGTTGATCCTGGGCTCGTTGGAAAGATCTCTTCCTCATCTTTCCAACGGTTCCTTATACGACCCTATCCAACATCTACACATAACCCAGTTTTCAGTTAAAGTCGGCAGCCAGACAGCAGCCTTAAATTGACATTAACTCACTAAACCTCACATAAAATCATAGATTCTCATGGACAAGTCACCACTCAAACCTCCAGCTCAACTAGTTCATTCATTAAACCTCCACTGTTATCAATTACTAAGACACCCAGGTTTCAAAACCTCTACAAACCCCCAGCCTAAAATCAATTCATCAAGCCATGGGTCATCCACAATCACATGCACGCTCACACTCACACATGAAATCACAAGCATGGCCATTATCTCCTTACCGATTTCAACCCACCAAGCAAGAATCAAGACTATCAAATCCACATGTTGACAGGCCTCTATCCCTTCTCTCAGAGATCGGTAGCATTCGTGCATCCTTCCTGAACATCAACTAAACTCATCTCCCTATCAGATCATTAACCAGTTCAACAACATTAAATTCATCCAACCTCTTTAGTTCTAAAATCAACTCATCTTCCTCATGATTAAGAACTATTCTCCGCCACTCACTATGTGCCAAAAGCTTCAATATAAACTTATTCAGCCCGATCCCTTCTCTGAACCTCAACAACCTTAAACAGGCCCTCTATGAAGCCTCTCTATATGGCCTTTGCCTAAGCCAAGTTCACTGTTCCCTTTTGGTCATCTATAAGATCACATCCTAGTTTGATACAAGACAAACTAATAAAATTTCACAGTTCAAATATATCTCTTTTTTTTTTTAAGAAAACTTAGTAAATCATACAACCCAAATCCACTGTACCCAAAACCCTGCAAAAGTTTTCCACCAAAAATCAATACAAGACCTGAGCCTCCATACTACTGATCAGAAACCCATTAATCATGTCTCCACTGAGAACTTACACAAAGTTCATTTCCCACAAAAACAGTACACAAGAACTCATGATTAACTACACATCACTCAGGTCAATTCAACTTCATTATAAAACATTGCTACCTTTGTCTTCATCTTCTAATTAAAGAAGTATCTCCAAAGCCCTCATGCCTGTAAACCAACTCCAAAGGCCTCTAAAACAAATGTTAGTCTTGACCTCTACAGATCAGAAGATAAAGCCTCTCCAATCTACACACTCATATGCTCATCTAACACCAATAATGTAATTAATAACACATAGAGACATCCCTGTAACATCACTGCTGAACCAAAACCCAAGCTTGGCCATCAACACAATCCCAAACAAATCCTTGTAAATCAAGTAAGACTTCAACTCACCAAGCCTCACAAAACCGTACAAATACACCCATTTTTCCACTACATGGCCTGATCACAACTCAAATATCTAGTCACATAAAGTTATGGGATACCCTTACTCAACTCTAGAAGAACCCATCCGATGACCCATATGGTTTCATGCATCATCAACCCTTAAAAATCATAAGCAAATCTCCCTCATCTAAACCCCATCACAAGCATCTATATCATCCCATGGGTCCAAATATAAATGTAAGGCCATCCTCTAGTTTGCATGCCCTCCTACTGACCTATATTATCATCTCACATTCTCTATTTTTATCACCAATCTTCTCCTTTCCACTAACCTTCTTAGTTCTAGATTCTAGGACATAGCAATGAACCAAAGAAAAACATAAAATCACATGATCATGTACTCCAAAGAAATCACTTCCTACATCCCTCAAAGATTAGTAGCAAGTCATCCAAGTCTCTATCACAAATCAGCTTCAACATCACCCAAGCTTAGAGCCTTCTCCCTCTGAGAAGAACCTACGCACATAAGCTCATTCTTCTCTCTAGTATACCCTTAGTACCCCTGCTTGACCGCAGGTGGCTGTGTATCATCCCCTGTTCGACTTCTGAACCCCCATAAAGCCCCAAGAAACTCCTCCAACCTTACTGCCCCTCTCTGAACTTAATTATAACTGATGCCCAGCCATGCATATTGGATAAAACGTAGGTCTAAAGAAGTACAGAGAGGAGAACAGGAGGCTTACTTGTTGGTGTCCAAGTTCGACGGCTTCGGGTAAAACTCTGGTGCTGGAGAACACGGCCAGTCCTCCCTCCAAGTCCTCGGCTCCAATTCTCAGCCGCCAGGAGTCTCCTTTTCTCTATGGTTTCCGAGATGAGATGGTTTTTATCTTATCTTCCTTTTTTTTTTTTAAACAAACAGATGTGCTGAAAGATTGAGCGCGGATACGATCCTTTGATCCCAACTGTCACGCGGAAGAGACGCGTCCTTATCTCCCCACTATTATCCGGCCGTGGTTGTGGCAAGCACAAACAGTGGTCGTGGTAAGTGCGGTGAAGAAGGCGCTCTTGATTCTGTCTCACGATCAAGACCCCAATGTGATGAGCGGGTGGTACTAAGCGCATGTACGCGTGCGTAATCTGTTCAATTCCTTCCCACGTGCATGCCCCGCCTGGGCACCTTTTGCGAGATAGCCCCTTCAACAATTTTAGAATTTACTCTCAGTATAGTTGTGTTCTATTGCAACTTTTCATAAGTACCCCCTGTACTTCATTTTATTTATTCTCGGCCCATCCTTGTGAGAGAGTGCAATCTTTCCTCCAAGTCCTCCTTTGTTTTAAAATAAATATCAAGTCCTTTTCAGCCCCCATTTAATCATATTTAGGGATTTAATCTATTTAACTTTAATTTTTTTCCAATTAGGCAAAACTTAAAGAATTTCTCCAATTAATAGAACTCAGAACATTCCACAATTTAATCCTCAAAGATTTAAATTTCTTTTATTTTCTCTTTTCTCCAATTACACTTAATTAGAGAATTCTTTTCCCAATCATAAAATAGTTAAAATTTAGAGATCTCAAAAATTCCTCAAAAACCCTCGGGTTTTACATAAAGCAGGTTCTCAAATTCTCGTTATAGCACCTCAAACTCAGATCCCATCACGGAAGGTGGCAAGGCATTTATTAAGGACAACAAACCCAACGGGAGAAGGAACATGAAGAATCAAGAACATAGCTTGAGGACTGCATATTACCTTTTCTTCTTATTATATATTTATGTAACCTAGTTGTGTATAATATGTATTATGTGATCGACGTATTAAACTTCCATATCTAATAAAATTAATCACACTTTATCCACTTTATTAAAAAAAAAAAACTCTGTTGATATCTACAATGGAAACTTCTATTTCTATGCGCAGAAATTTAGGTAGTTACATTATATTTATCTGCCTTCAAACAGTGACACTGACATATCATTTGCAGAACTTGTGTCTTGTTTGCTTGAAGATGACTCTGTTTGATGTAAAACCTTTCTCGCAGAAAATCCAGGCTCCTTAGGATATGGTAGCGATGCATTATCACCACACAACATAAGAACAACCGAGGTCATCAAAGGTCTATCTTCGGGGTGATTTTGAACACATAGGAGACCAACATTAATGCATCTCATCACTTCATTCATGGTATAAGAGTAGCCCATTGATCCATCAACCATTTGCAAGCTCTTGCCCTCCTTCCATAAACTCCATACCTGAAATACAATAATCAACCATTTATTGTGTCAGTATCTGAAAGATTAGATTAGACTATAGAAACAAGGACCTTGCTAATAAATACTTGCATGATCCAAAAGGTTTGTATAATTGTCAGCTTGATACACCCCTCTGTTCTTCTTGCCAGTGATGATCTCAAGAACTATGACCCCGAAACTAAACACATCAGACTTTTGAGAGAAAACTCCATGCATTGCATACTCTGGAGACATGTATCCACTGCATGAAAACAACAAAACAGTGTTATGTCTAGCAGTGTTATGTTTAGACAGAATGATCAGGTATCCTAAAGAATACTTACTATGTGCCTACAACTTTTCTGGTATTACCCTCTGCCTCATCTCCAAAAATTCTAGCCATGCCGAAGTCAGAAATCTTAGGATTCATCCCTTCATCAAGGAGGATATTACTAGCTTTGAGGTCTCTGTGAATAACTCTTAATCTAGAGTCTTGATGTAGGTAAAGCAACCCGCGAGCAATCCCCATTATAATCTTGAAACGTGTTTGCCAATCCAACACTCGATCTTTCGAATTGCCTGAAGATTATTTCCATGGGTGTCAACAATGCATAATACAATGTTAAACCTCAGATTATTTCCATGAGTACTTACCAAAAATGAATAAATCCAAGCTTTTGTTGGGCATGTACTCATATACAAGGAGTCTTTCCTCTGCTTCAATGCAGCAACCAACAATACGAACAAGATTCCTATGTTGAAGTTTGGCGATTAACGTAACCTCATTCTTGAACTCAACTAGGCCTTGTACCGAAGTATTAGCAAGTCTCTTCACTGCTATTTCTTGTCCATCCCCCAAATTCCCCTGCAGTTAGATGTTTAGTAATGATCTACCAACTGTTGTTTGGGAATTAAATTCAACAAATGTTCTGAGAAAGAGAGATTAACTCACCTTATAAACGGGACCAAAACCACCTTCTCCTAGTTTATTTGCACTAGAGAAGTTGTCAGTTGCAGATTGAATAGTGTTCAAATCTAGAAGAGGAAGCTCAATATCATTCCCTTGAGAGAGCTCCAAGTCATTCACTCTTTTGATTGCTGTGGTCATGTAACGAAGTAGTGACCTCAAAAAGCATGCCTGTGCATGAAGAGTCTCAACATAAGACTACAGTAAACAAACTAATAAAGTATACTCACAAGTTTCTATTGACTTGCTCACATTTATTAAAAAAAAAAAAAAAGTTCAACTGTAATTAAAATATATCTGACCTCTGGTTTTTCTTCTCTTCCTCCACAGAAGACAGCCAATGCAAGCAAGAATTAGAATCAGCAAGGTAAGAATTATTGTCAAGATGATAGCCAATTTGTTGCTCTTGCTGGATTTGGTTGGCAACGGGGAACCTTCAAAATGTTCCACAATTAATTAGTATATTAAGGACTTTGGTATGATATTTTGCTTAATAATTTTTGATTCGTTGTTAAGTACTCTATCCAATAGAAAATGACTTATTCATATTTATTCAAAAAAAAATATATATAATCCATTCGTTGATTAGTTAAAATATGTTTATTGTGATAATAAAATGGAAGATATATTTGGAGGTGATAGACTGTTCAGACGATGACAAGTTATATTGTTTTATCACATTTGATGACAGATTGAAAATAAGTCAGATCGCCAAATTTGACCAAACCATTCAAAATGCTTGTCTCCTTTTTATTTATATAATTTTTTTTGAATTATTACCAACTACCCCCATTAAATAAATATTTACTTATTTATCAAAAAAAAAATCTTACTCTCTTCCTCCAAGACTTAAATATTATACAAAAACTAAATCTTATTTTTGAAAGTTCGTAATCAGTATTAACTATAAATACGTGATTAGAAGGGAACTGTAACGGTATAATTAAATACGTGATTGGAAGGTCTCGGTATCAACTGTTCATAAATTACTCAGAGGAATTAATAAATGCATAGTAAAATACGTACCTAAATCAGCAACCGCTAGCCTGACGTACAGAGCCTGCCCATAAGCATCATCGACGAACACCCTAAGATCCGTAAGCTCATTCGTCCACATTATGCACCCGGTCCCGCCGTTCCGAACATCGGCCGGAGCATACGCAGTGCATTCACAAGTGTTCAAGCACTTGGCCTGGCACTCCAACAAGCTTAAACTCGTGTCCACTGTCGCGTTAGTAGTGTCCGCAAGTTTAGTCTTGGGCAATGTCAGGAATCCGTCCGTTCTGTTCTTACAATCCAGTGGTGTTTTCCTGACGCATCCGTCAACGGCGTCCCTGTATACCCACTTACCCGGTGACTTGGGTGTGAACCCCTGGATGCAATCACACTTGGGCGAGTTATTTGGGTTGCACGTCGCGAACGGCCCGCACGGCGGCAAATTGTCGCACTGGTCATTGGGCGCATACCAGATGACGTTCCAGAGCCCACTGCCATCCACCCACAACGACCGTTCCACTTTACCGGACTGGTTCACGGTCAGTCTGGATAAAACAGATTGGTTGGTGTTAAAAGAGTATGTGATCTCTTGCTTGTTGTTGATGAAGCTGAAAGTGAAACCGGAGTAGGTGAGCGTTTCCGGGATGCCGCTGAACCGAAGACCGTTCCATGGCCCGGTGCGCCACACCTTGTTTGATCCGAAACAAAGGACTATCTCGGGGCTGCCACGGATGTCCATCATCATATAGTGCTGAGAAGGGGTTGGATCCGAGTCGCTTGTCCATGCGGTTAAGCTCCGGTTCAACCCGGTCACCAAGTCCACGCCCATCTTCATGCCGGCGATCAACGTGTCTGTAGGGTGGTCGAAGCCCTGCCATGCATAATCCCCAGCTTCTTCGCTCTGGGAGTCTCTGACCACCAGGTTTCCAGTGTTTAAGAGCTGTGCAACCGGATCGGTAACGTTCGTCACGCCGGAAGACCAGACTACGGTTGATTTTTGATCGGTGATGAGGAGGTTTCCATTGCTGGAGATGGATAGGACTCCGGTGGAGTTGGTGACCGGGTTCATGCGGTTGGCGACCCAGACCACGGTTTGGACTGTGACCTTGTTGTACCATAACCCGATGTAGCGATGGTTGGAGTTGCCAGGGCTGAAGAACCCAAGAGAGAACGTTCCATCACCTGAGATGAGGGTCTCGTTATCAGCCAGAGGTGAATTCGGAGTTATAGTGTCCCTTGCTACGGAATAAGAGAAGGAAATGAAGATGAGGATCATGAGCAAGGGATGCATTCCTGCCAATGTTCTCCCAGTGTGCTCTAGAGTTTTTGACCAGCTGGAATACCATATGTATTTCCTTTGGTCGCAGCTCGGCCTAATTTTCTTTGAATGGCAAGTCAAGCAATCATGCATCCCTGGAGATGCGGTCTTCTTCCGTTGGCCACCTCCGTTGGCCACCTTTAGTACAAAACATTTAACATGGTTTATGTCAAGGAGAAGATATGCTCCTCGATCAAGCAGATTTTGATCTTTAGATTAGCAAGATCAACGTCTCCCCTCCAAAAATTAAATCTCACAAAGAAAAGGAACTGCAGATTTCAAAAAACAGAGGGGTTCAATCTGTATACTAGTGAGAATATAGGTTAAGTGATTGATGAGGTGACGGGACATAATTTGAAAATGGTAGCAAAAGTGATTGATGGGACATAATTTGAAAATGATATATTAATTTTTTGTAAAAAAATTAAGTTGAAAAATCTGACAATTCGACAAGATCCAACAATCACGTCTGGCATGCCTCACTGTATTTGGTTGTGAGCAGATGTAAATACGTTAGTTTAGTTCTTAATTGATGTGGGACTAAATTTTGAGTTGCAACTGAATGTTTGACTGTGAGGGCTTGAGAAGAGTGGGCTAAACCATGGGTCAGCCTCTTTATTTTCATCAGATTTTGATTTGAAAATCCTTAACTTTTCCTTTTGCATCTCATGTTCACTTAAGAAACCTACACAAATTTCTAAACATCTGTAAGCCAGCACTACATGGTCTTCTTTCTGGTGGCTTAGAAACAAAGAAAATGAGAGAATTAGACTTCATTAAAAACATAATTAATGTTCTATTGCGGCCTAATAACTTAGCACCAACACAATCAATTGTGACCTCCAAATTATTTACTTGATTATTAAAATAGAAAATAAGATCTTTAAATTTAATATTTTAAACGATTCTTAATTGTTTTGGAAATACTAGTTTAACATTAAAGTTATATTATGTTTTTGATAATTTTAAACTGTTTATTAAATTTTATTAAATAATTAACTGATTTACCAACGATCTCTTGGCCTATTGGTACGGGTTTCCTGCGTAGGGTGTGTTCTTTCTGACAAACCGAGTTCGAACCCCCACTCACACAGGTGAGAGCTCAGGTGTGCTGAGGTGGGCTCCACATTTGTACATGTCCCTGACTTCCCTTGTGGGGGTGCTTGTAACCTTTGTAAAAAAAATAATCAACTTGATAGAGGTAAAATCCTATGTTTTTAAAACCCGACCGAGAAGCGAACCGGTCTCACAACTGGGTCACGGGTCAGTCGGTCTAACCGGATGATGTCATATATATATATATATATGGGGCCTGTCGGACATCTATATATTGTTAGTGCTAAAATCAGGATGAGATCCTAACTTTGGCTTAACAATTGAATTTATAGAAATTTAATAGCTATCTTAGAAGAAAATCAGCAAGACCTCATGCAAAAGAAGAGAGAAAGCAGATTTACATGGAAAACCCCTATCATGGGGAAAAAAACCACGGGAAAAGATGATCTCATTATCAATCATAGAATTTACAGAAAGTCTTACAAATTGATCCAAGAAACTGTAATTTGAAAGAAAGAGAGTGAGAGAGAGATTGAGATCCTGATTCCAAAATGGCAGAGCTTCGCTGCTTGAATTTCATTCTCTCCAAATGAACTGTGACTCCCGCCTTTTATAGGCACGGGTTGCGTGTTAAGTACGCTTCTTAATTTAAGCACGTGTCTGCCAGCTAAACATCCAGTAAGTGCTAGCTAATTGGATAATCATTTAAGTTGTCTCCTGTTAAGAGAAAGGTTATAAAGAGAATCATATCATATATTATCAATATACGCTAGAGGCCTATATATATAGGCTAGTAACATAGACACCAAAGATAAATAACCAATGTGGGCCTAAACAAGATATATATAATCTAAACTATATCTAACAAACTATATATATCTATATCTCATATATGAGATAAATATATATCCATAACACCCTCCCTCAAACTCAAGGCGGATCAAGAGTCTTGAGTTTGGATAACAATCAGTAATGCTGCGCGGTGGCCGCTACGCGCGGCACCCTCGAGAAGAAATCGCCAAGGGTCGTCCTGAAGTCTTGGTGAAGAAATCAAAGAACTGGATCTCGGATGGAAGATAGCGAAGGGAGATCGCCTAATCGTGAAATGTAACACCGGATAAAGCGAGAAGCTACCAACAGAGAACCCAACAAAACATCCTGGCCATAAGGGTCACGAGGTGATCGCCAAGAGAGAAGAAATAGCCTCATGAGGCGGGGCCGCGTGGTGGTCGCCGCGGTAGAAGTAGCCACCGTGGATCGCCGGAGAAGAAGAAGATCCGGGATGATCCCGAGAAGATTCGAAGATCGAGAAGATCCGATTTCAAATGCATCGTGAGAAGATCCGAGAAGAAAAGCCGAGAATATCCGGAAAAGCCAGGAAGATCCGGGAGGAAAACCGGAGAAGATCCGGGAAGAAAAGCAGGGAATATCCGGGAACAAAATCCGGGAATATCTGGGAAGAAAAAAATAAAAAACCGCGAAGATCCATAGAAAAGCCGGGAAGATTTGAGAAAAGTCAGAGAAAATCGGAGCGGCATCCTTAAGCAACATGAGCAACAGCGGGCATAGAAGCAGCAACGGACAGCTGGGGTTGGGGCCGGGTTAAGAGGGACCCGGCCCAAAAAAAAAAAATTATTTTAAGAGGATTCAAAACCTATGCTCTTGATACCATGTTAAGAGAAAGGTTATAAAGAGAATCATATCATATATTATTGAATATACAGCAGAGGCCTATATATAGGCTAGTAACATAGACACCAAAGATAAATAACCAATGTGAGACTAAACAAGATATATATAATCTAAACTATATCTAACAACCATATATATCTATATCTCATATATGAGATAAATATATATCCATAACATCTCCAGGTGTACTTCTTCTAGAAGGACAGGCTGTCAATAGCTGTTCTTCTTCTGGAAGATTGGAACCAATGAACTGGTCTACCGTTCTAGGAGTGTTCTTACCGGTGAAGATATGTGTTGGTCTAAATGTGTTCTCTTCAGGCCCGATAAGTCAAATCGGCAAACTGATGTGCATCCATACTTCTGATCGTCAAGTAGCGCTTTATCATAGAACCGGTGGATCATATCGGAATGATCTGAATATAGGCCGATATGTTAATATTGTAGGGCTTGTTATATGGACATATGGCTTATCTAGATGACTACCACGTGTCTTACTACTTTCATCCCTATCATATATATATATATATGAATGGGTATTTCATGTCATAAATAAATCAATCCCAAAACCCTTTTGCTCCAATATTCCTGAAAAATAAAATTATTACTAGATTTTTGTTTATCTTCTTCATCTATTAATTTTTCCCCACTTTTTTTTATTTTTTGTTGATGCTAAAATTGGGTGGCCACGCTCGCATCAATGGTTAAATTTGTTTTGAGATTGAGACCTTGAACAGTGTGAGGAAACCAAGAACAATGCAAATATCCACAAAGAGAGAGAGAGAGAGATTTTACGAAGAAAAACCCCTAATAAATGGGGAAAAAACTACTGAGGGAGAATATGCACTATCATAAAAAGTATTTACGCACATTCTTGCTGCATAACTGAGAGAAAACACATGGATCTCAATGGAGGGTTGGGAATGAAGGTTGAGGTCAGGCTCGCCTCCCCAAGGTGGCGCTTTTGTCTTCTCTTTGTTTTAGGGTTTAATTTTCATATGAGATACCTTAATGTACAGTTGTAGCTTCCTTATATAGTCCTGGATTTCTTGGGGCGTAAGCCACCATTTAGAGCACATGGCTGCTGATTAAGCGTCCAGCTAATCATCTATTGGATCTCCAGCTTGACCGCGATTATTGCTTTCTTGAATTGGAACCAGAGAATTGGATTCCACTCCCCTCGTGGTTGGCTTGCTTCAACGGGTAGGACCAGTGAGCTGCTCTTAAGTGAAGGAGCCATTTATCCACCAATCAACCGCTTGGGGATTGCGTAACCGCGTGAGTCAATTAGTCGCTACCCCTACCACTAGCGGTTTGGTAGCATATGTGGAGAGGGTTGAATCACGAGGCGGACCGTCTTGATAGGGCGCGCTGCTGTATGATCTAGACATGTGGCTACTATGGATGAGCGCCACGAGTCTCTTCACGTTCACCCCCATCATTTTCTTTAATGGAATATGTTGACTCTGAAACCGGTTTGCCTCGGGATTGAGAACCAATCTCGCGCCAACGGTTGAATTTGTTTGAGGTTGGGACCCTTGAACGGTGCGGAGAAAACAAGAACTAGACAAACAATCATAGGAGGAGACAAGTTTAACGTGGAAAACCCCTAACAACGGGGAAAAAACCACGGGGAGAGAAGATGCACTATTATTCAATAATTACAGATACTCCTGGGAGCATTTAAGAAAGGATGAGTACATTACTTCTGGAGGGGGTGGGGGGGATGGAATATCTCCTGCTTCTTCTTCTGGGTGGCGGCGCTCCTTTCCATGAATTTTTTAGGGTTTCTCCGTCCCTTGTCTCACTGTAGCAGCTTCTTTATATAGGTGGGGATGTCTTGGGGCGCAAGCTATCACTTGAAGCACGTGTACATCAGCTGCGCATTTGGTTAGTTGCCTCCCACGTCTTCAGCCACTATTACCGGGTAACGGGGGCGTTTCCCATATAGTGGAACCGGGAGCAAGGCCACTACCGGGTCAATTCGTACATTACAACCGACCGATCGGATGTGTCGAACCGGTGTGACCTAGGTCGCTTCACTGACGGCTTCGGCGGGGTGATACCATGAGTTGTTTGACACCGCGCTGCCGCCCTGGGGGTATGTTGTTTTAGGATCGTGACGCTTGGCCGCATAGTAGATGGCCTACGTATCTTTCCACTTTTACCCCCATCGTAATACATTTTCTTAATTTCAATTTTTTCATTCCTTTATTAAAATATCAAACAAATAATGTTCCTCCCTAGAAACGCTCACAGTTCTCTCGTGAGTTTTCCTATAAAATCCTCTATTAAAAACAAAACCATTGAATCCAAAGTTAAAAGCCCAAAGTGTTTCAAGACGCATCCTTAACGTATTCCCAATCAGCCTTTAAGACACCATAAGCCTCTCCTTCTTAGACACCCTCTGGATCGTGTTACCTCCAGTCCAGCTACTCTTATTCTACTCCAATGTCACAACCCCCTTCTGTCCAATCCGTGAATCTCTAAAATAATATCTTTCTCGGGAAGTACTCCCCCTCCTCTACCCCTTCGCCAGTAAGCTTACCAACATACCCTCCACCGGTGCCATCTCCATCGATTGCTCCATGGACCACCACTGGGGGATCACATTCATCGGCCGAGGCGTAAGCAAGATACATCGGCAAGGGCAGGGAGCGTGATTTCTTTCCGTGATGGACTAGAGGGAGTTGTTGGCTGCAAGTGCTAGCGGGTTCAAGTGACGCGAGATTGGAGGCCAAGGGGACCAAAACCGGGTTCCATCCCAGCTAAGTGGGTCAACTCCCCTGTTTCGGGACAACCGGTGGGTTTTACTTCCGATCAACAACCGGGGTAAACCCGGACCGGACTACTGTCCGGTTCCCGGTTCTGCTGATCCGACCGGTCGGTCCGGTCCGGGTTGAAAACACTGGTAAAATCGGATAAGCATGTGGCCTCAATCTGAGCACCCACATAGAAGGATCCGAGACACACAACTAACCGATGTCGATCCCCAGTCAGCAAATCCCCTTTAGGCAACATAGTTGGCGGAATCAATTAACATGGGGGAGATGTTGGAGGAATTCAAGCCTAATTATCAGGTACTAAGAGTAGAATCCAAGATTATGAAACAACTAATAAAACGGAAATAAAAAGAGGAGAAGGATAGTCAATAGAGATACACATTTCTCAGCCCACAATCATTCTCTTCGATCCGCCCCCACTACTGACTTGAGCTTCGGAGCTATCTTCAGACGTCGAGTCCACCCATGCTCACTTTTTTGCTTGTCCACATTGCCTTCTTCTCTGGTGAACGACGCAGTCCTAACAATCAAACAAATTCAACCGTTGATCAAGGGTCGGCTCGATCTTGAGGAAAAGCCGATTTCTAAGTTAACACAACTGATTTGATGAAAAGATATAAGCATAATATTTGTTTCTAAATTTTTGAAAATATATATTATAATATTTTGGTGGTGAAATAGATAATTAGAAGTATGTAAATAGTTGGAAAAAAAAACCACCACCTTAAGATGTCTTCATCTATCCATCTTTAAAAAAATAAAAATTTTATCTTTGTTTGTCTCATAGATGTTTGGATTCCTCATAAATCTAGCTCTTTAAATAGCTCCATCATTTTTTTCTTTTGATAAATAAGAGCAAGTTATTGATGTGATTTTTTTTAATGTGAATAAACCAAATTTATTGATGGTAGAAATTTAAGCACAAAATTACAAACTCAACCATAGTGCTAAAAGACACAAAATTCAGTTTCAAATTTGGCCATCTAGTTTGAGTTTTGTGTTGTTGCCTCAATTTTCACCTTGGTTCACTTGGTCCACCGCCATCGTTGTCCTCAAGGCTTTCACACCTCCCTACGGTCCTGTACTGCAGACGCAAGCAAACTCTAGACTCCTCTTCATCAAGTTATGTGCCACCTTTAGCTTTGGTTTTTTGGATAGTATTGGAGCTGCGTCCAACCAAGAGAGTATGAAGGAAGGAGATATTGTGAATAATTTTTAAGAAAACATGTTGTTTATCTTGAAAGCATCGCATGTTTCGCTCGCCCGAAATACTTAAGGTAATTGCCATAACTGGGAAGTCCCATCCCTACCAAGCAGGTATTGCTTGCCCTAAGATTAGTATATATGTTCCTCCATATTTGTTGTATATTGTCAGGCTCCATTCTCATTCCAAATGTGTTGCAGAAGTAGCTCCATATATTTACCGCATATGTGCATGTGAAGGGTAAATGGTTCACCGATTCCTCCTTGTGATCACATAAATAACTTTTGTTGGGGAATAACTCCAAGTGAGATATATATCCCTAACACAATTCCCAATGAAATATTTTTCCTCCAAATATTTTATTTGAGGTTTAAAAATATAAAAATTGGTCACCCACCAATGCATAAAAGCCATATGGCTATCTTATCATTAATAAGATTTCCCTTCAAAAAAATTAAAAACTTTTCAAAAGTTATTCCTAATACCAAGTGGGATATCCCCCAACCAAACATTATGGTCTCCACGCCATTTTCTTTTGTGAATGTTATCTAGAGTGAGGATCCTGTTATCTTTTGCCAACCAAACAAACAATTTGTTTTAAGAGGCATGGCTGCTTCCATAATTTATCATGGTAAGAAAGAATGGATTAATCAACTTTCTTTATGAAAGTTAAATAGCTACATCAATCATATGAAGATGGTTAGGCTTTGATCACTAGTTTTTGAAACATTATGGATAAATACTTGCATTCACATGATCAGTTTAATCAGTTTAATGTATGGTGAGCTCTGCTCAACAAATTGCTTATGACGGCTTTAACTCAAGCTAAGGCATCAATGTAGCAAGAACTGGAATCTCATTGGCACCTCTTCTTCAATAATTGCAATTTGTCAAAGTCAGTAGTCTAAAATGGCTTTCACATTGCTTGGTATGAAAGTCCTATCAACATGTTTTCTTGCCATGATGATTCAGTTATGCGTCATATACTAAACGACAATCAATGACTAAATGCATTATACCACTGATTAATTTCACACCTCTCGAGGAACTCCACGCATATTTTATTTGTGCACATGTGAGAGCTTTGAGCAACAAAAGGAGGGGATAAGCCAACAACCCAAGGATCTATTGGTCACCCCAATCGTCATAAGATCTCCACACCAATGTGACACAGATTCAATTCATGACGGAGGGCATTTTTTTGGGAGTTTAAGTAGTGTTTGTGTGCGATGTGTATCTAGTGTAGACACGTGATCATAGGCCCCGTCACTAATGTTGGCTCTGCCGAGGACTATACATGCCCACGGCTTCTTAACAGCTTGCTGGTCATATTGCCAAAAAAAACAAAAGGAAGGGATAAAGAATCTCCTACAAAACTCGGACTCACTCAACTCCATATTTGATTAGCAAATATGAAAGTTAAATCAAATAAAAAGGTTTTCGATTAAAACTCTATGGCAATTCAGGATAGATGGGAGAATTTAGAGTGACCTACAAAAAGATTTATGGAGAAACCCATGACTATTAAAAGTTAAACTCTTCACCTGATTAATAAATAAAAAAAATATCATCTTAGATAATTTGTACATAAGAAAATGGGAGGGAACCATACACTATGATATCTGTGTGAAATGGAGGAGGAAACAATGAGCCACATACTAGTTTCTTGTCCTTATGCTATGCGAACAATATCTAGCAACATTTTCACATTATCGTCAACATACAGGTAGACTCTTCTAGGTTTTAAGACATCTGGAGTAAGAGAGCTCCATCCTTTAATGTGGACAAAACCTTAAAAGGGGGATGGTACCTCATAATCCTTGCAGTCACCAGCTGGAGTATATGAGGAGAAAGTAACTTGAGATGTTTTCAAGATAAATGTTATATTTTCTCAAAAATTACTTAAGATATTTCTTTTTCCTATACTTTCTTGGTTAGATATAGACTGTCGATGGGCTGAATCGAGGGTTGAGGCAGCCCAAGGGCTGGCCAAGAGAGCTGGAAATTCTAAAGGAGAACCTCACGTCATGTCAATGAAGGTGACAAAGCTTTCAGGGATGACACCCCTGGCGGAGGAAGCTCTTAAAGCCCCAAGGACACAGTTAGGAGACCTCGGACTACCTCAATGTTTGATATCTACCATTAAAAAAGATATATAGTATGTTTGATGAGTTTTTTACTAATGAATTGCAATTAATTCATAATCACTAAAAATTACAGTTGACATCTACCATGGAAATTTCTATTGACAAAATTTAGGCAGTTACATGATATTTATCTGCCTTCAAACAGTGAGGCTGACATATCATTTGCTGAACTAGTGTCTGGTTTGCTTGAAGATGACTCTGTTTGATGTAAAACCCTTCTCGCAGAAAATCCAGGCTCCTTAGGATAAGGTAGAGATGCATTATCACCACTCAACATAAGAACAACCGAGGTCATAAAAGGTCTATCATCCGGATGATTTTGAACACAAAGGAGACCAACATTAATGCATCTCATCACTTCATTCATGGTATAAGAGTAGCCCATTGATCCATCAACCATTTGCAAGCTCCTGCCCTCCTTCCATAAACTCCATACCTGAAATACAATCAACCATTTATTGTGTCAATTATCTGAAAGGTTAGATTAGACTATAGAAAAGAGGACATTGCTAATAAATACTTGCATGATCCAAAAGATTTGTGTGGGTGTCAGCTAGATACACCCCTCTGTTCTTCTTGCCAGTGATGATCTCAAGAACTATGACCCCGAAACTAAACACATCGGACTTTTGAGAGAAAATTCCTTGCATTGCATACTCTGGAGACATGTATCCACTGTGCATGAAAACAACAAAACAGTGTTATGTATGGCAGTGTTATGTTTTGGGCAGAATGATCATGTATCCTAAAATATACTTACTATGTGCCAACAATTTTTCTGGTATTACCCTCTGCCTCATCTCCAAAAATTCTAGCCATGCCAAAGTCAGAAATCTTAGGATTCATCCCTTCATCAAGGAGGATATTACTAGCTTTGAGGTCTCTGTGAATAACTCTTAATCTAGAGTCTTGATGTAGGTATAGCAACCCGCGAGCAATCCCCATTATAATCTTGAAACGTGTTTGCCAATCCAACACTCGATCTTTCGAATTGCCTGAAGATTATTTCCAAGGGTGTCAACAATGCATAATACAATGTTAAACCACATGAGATGAAGCTGAGTATGAAATGAGAAGTAGTTACCAAAAATGAATAAATCCAAGCTTTTGTTGGGCATATACTCATATACAAGGAGTCTTTCCTCTGCTTCAATGCAGCAACCAACAATACGAACAAGATTCCTATGTTGAAGTTTGGCGATTAACGTAACCTCATTCTTGAACTCAACAAGGCCTTGTACCGAAGTCTTAGCAAGTCTCTTCACTGCTATTTCTTGTCCATCACCAAAGTTCCCCTGTTAGACGTTTAGTAATGATCTACCAAATGTTTTCTGTTTTTGGGCTTAAATTCAATAAATGTTCTGAGAAAGAGATATAAACTCACCTTGTAAACGGGACCAAAACCACCTTCTCCTAGTTTCTTTGCATTAGAGAAGTTGTCAGTTGCAGATTGAATAGTGTGCAAATCAAGAAGAGGAAGCTCAAGATCATTCCCTCGAGAGAGCTCCAAGTCATTCACTCTTTGATTGCTGTGGTCATGTAAGGAAGTAGTGATCTCAAGCATGCCTGTGCATGAAGAATCTCAACATAATCAGGCATTGTTGTTTTTGAAAAGTCCAACTGTAATTAAAATCTAGTAATGTAATCTGACCTCTGGTTTTTCTTCTCTTCCTTCTCCACAGAAGACAGCCAATGTAAGCAAGAATTAGAATCAGCAAGGTTAGGATTATTGTCAAGATGATAGCCAATTTGTTGCTCTTGCTGGATCTGGTTGGCGACGAAGAACCTTCAGATTATTCCCATAATTAATCAAATATATTAATAAGTACTTTGACCAGTTTTCTTCGTTTATCAAGGAACTATTTGAAAATGTTTTTTCTCTTCCAAATTTCTTTGCTGACAGGTTGAAAACGCAAGTCAGATATGTAAACTCTGACCAAACATTCAAAACTTAATGTTATTATCGGAAAATCGTAATCAGTCAAGACACGCAAACATTCACGGTAATTGATCTAATGATTCCAAGTTCTCGATATTAACTCTTCATAAATTAATCAGAGGAATTAATAAATGCATAGTAAAATACGTACCTAGATCAGCAGCCGCTAGCCTGACGTACAGTTCCTGCCCATAAGCATCATCCACGAACACCCTAAGATCCGTAAGCTCATTCGTCCACATTATGCACCCTGTCCCGCCGTTCCGAACATCGGCCGCAGCATACGCAGTGCATTCACAGGTGTTCAAGCACTTGGTCCGGCACTCCAACAAGCTTAAACTCGTGTCCACCGTCGCGTTAGCAGTGTCCGCCAGTTTAGTCTTGTGCATGGTCAGGAATCCATCAGTTCTGTTCTTACAATCCAGCGGTGTTTTCCTGACGCATCCGTCAACGGCATCCCTGTATACCCACTTATCCGGTGACTTTGGCGTGAACCCCTGGATGCAATCACATTTCGGCGAGTCATTTGGGTTGCACGTCGCGAACGGCCCGCACAGCGGCAAATTGTCGCACTGGTCATTGGGCGCATACCAGATGATGTTCCAGAGCCCACTGCCATCCACCCACAACGACCGTTCCACTTTACCAGACTGGTTCACGGTCAGTCTGGATAAAACGGATTGGTTGGTGTTAAAAGAGTATGTGATCTCTTGCTTGTTGTTGATGAAGCTGAAGTTGAAGCCAGAGTAGGTGAGGGTTTCTGGGATGCCGCTGAACCCAAGCCCGTTCCATGGCCCCGTGCGCCACAACTTGTTTGATCCGACACAAAAGGCCAGCTCGGGGCTCCCCCGGATGTCCATCATCACATAGTACTGAGAAGGGGTTGGATCCGAGTCGCTTGTCCATCCGTTTAAGGTCCAGTTCGACCCGGTCACCAAGTCTACACCTATCTTCATGCCGGCGATCAACGTGTCTGTAGGGTGGTCGAAGCCCTGCCATGCATAACCCACAGCTTCTTCGCTCTGGGCGTCTCTGACCACCAGGTTTCCAGTGTCCAAGAGCTGTGCAATAGGATTGGTCACGTTCGTCACGCCGGAAGACCAGAATACGGTGGAGTTTTGATCGGTGATGAGGAGGTTTCCATTGCTGGAGATGGATAGGACTCCGGTGGAGTTGGTGACCGGGTTGTTGCGGTTGGCGAGCCAGACCACGGTTCGGTTTGAGGCCTTGGTGTACCATAACCCGATGTAACGATTGTTGGAGTTGCCCGGGCTGAAGAACCCAAGAGAGAACGTTCCGTCACCTGAGATGAGGGTCTCGTTATCAGCCAGAGGGTTATTTGGAGTTATAGTGTCCCTAGCGATGGAATGAGACAAGGAAATGAAGATGATGATGATGAGCAAGGGATGCATTCCTGCCAATAATGTTCCCATGATGCGTCTGAGTTTTTGTTCAGTAATGCCATATGTATATGGTTTGGTCCTAGCTTGGCCTAATTTTGTTTAGGGAGACAAGTCAAACAAGCAAATCTCGTCAAGTATTCATTAATTAAGTTATTTTGAGATATTTTGACTAATTATATTGTAGTTGTTTGGATCGGATTGTATGTTTAAACATCACAACACTAGCCTTCTAGAGGATGATAGTGAATATTGTTTGACTAACAACTTTCTCTTATTCTGTCTCATAAAGTGATTGAGGTTCAAACCACAATTATGTTTCTAATGATTTTTCGTATTTATTTTTGAAAAAATAATATGTTTGACTGTGATCAGTAAAAGATTAGGTAGAGTTTTCAGATAAAAATAGGCTTCTATTTGCTTGATATGTATAATTAATTCCAAGGGTCACTATACTTTTGTTTAATACATGAGATTTATAAATTAGTTTTTTCTCAAATAAATAAATAAAACCAGGACAATATTACTGTTCAATGATCCACGCTGCTCCTCCATCCATCCTCATGATACTACAACATCCAGGATGACGTTTACTATAGTCAAAAGACACCAAGGATGCTTTTTTAGATTTTGATGTTTTTTTTTAATTTAATTTCTTTTAATTACAACCCATCAACACATGAATAAACTAAATTTAATTTTGACAATTCCAACTATAATAAATATTTTTTAAAATAAATTTGGATAATCCATGTTTTATTTATTGATAGTTGGTAGTTAGTATTACAAGTTCCACGTAAGTCTGGATTACATAATCTGTGAAAATGTGATAGGGTAAGCCAACCTTGTATTATGTTTTAGTTGGATGCCCTGGACCTGTTTGAGTATCCTCCTTAAAGGCTTGGACTGCAGAGGTATCCTGAATGGCATGCTTCTTTTGACCAATGTCTCTACGCCTCAAGTCTCGACCGCTTTGATATGTGTGCTGTACCCGATCTAGATAATATGAAAAAATCAATATCTTGAATAAGTTTTAAGAAAACACGTTGATCTTCAAAACATGTTTTATTTATCTATCCATAGGTTCAATGTAATGTGGCTAGATCTCATCCCTGCCTTAAAAGTTTTGTTTATCTTGGCCGAGAGTTGATTGGGGCCCCAAATATCCTACCCTGATTCGGGTTTCATTGTGATCCCAAATAAGTTCTTATAGTTGGACCAAATGTCTCATGCTAGTGGGCAAGAGGTTAGGAGATGCTTCACTATTGATTTCTTTCACTAACAAATTATAGGAGTTAATCAACATTCACAAGTTGGCTATCACACTCCTTATTAGAAGGAAAATGAGCTTCTAATGGTTTGTTCATATTTATCAACAAATAAATAAATTATAGGAGCTTATTAGCTTTTGAACACAAAATTTAGTTGTTTCCTCGTTTGATAAACAACAAATGTCATGCCATAACCATGGTTTGAACCCTCAATCTCCTTTTGTAAATGAGAGTAGGCCAACTAACTTTACTTATTAAAGTTGGTATGTCAGGTGATTTGTTGAACTTGAATATCGGTTAATTGAAGTTGACTCCATTTGATATGGTACTCTTTAGGATATGGCAGCAATGCGATATCAATGTTTTGTTTTGTTTTGTTTTTATTTTTTTGTTTTTTATAAAAAGAGAGTTACAAACTAGCTATACAAAATACATTCAACTTTGCTACAGAAAGAAGTTTGTATAAGTTCATGATTTATGTACTTTTTATAAAAATATCAAAATCAAATTTCAACTTGAAATGAATTTGCTACATCAGAACATAATCACTTGATTGAACCAAACCAAATCTTATAATTTCAACAACATATATTGATTTAGCTGATAAATTAAAGAAATAGCTCTTCTCTTTTTACATTTATCTCTCTGCTATGTTTATCTTATCTCCCTTCAAACATTGTCACTGACATTTCATTAGTTGAGCTTGAATATTGTTTGCTTGAAGTTGAGTGCATTTCATAATGTACTCTTTTTGTTGCAAATCCAGGTTCTTTAGGACATGGCAACAGTGCGTTGTCACCGCTCAACAAAAGAAGAACAGCAGACATGAGAGGCCTATCCTCTGGGTGATTTTGCACACACAAGAGACCCACATTAATACATCTCATGACTTCATTCATTGGATAAGAGTAGCCTAGTGATTCATCTACCATTTGCAAGCTATTCCCTTCCTTCCATAAAGTCCATATCTGAAATGCCAAGTAGCCATTTTTATTAGTATTTGTAAAATTTAGATAGTAAAAATAAGGAAATTTATTCACTGAATTAACACTTACATGATCCAAGAGGTTTGTGTGGGGAGCTGCTAGGTACACTCCTCTGTTCTTCTTGCCAGTGATTATTTCAAGGACTAAAACCCCAAAACTAAAAACATCAGACTTTTGAGAGAAGATCCCATCCATTGCATACTCTGGGGACATGTAGCCACTGCATGAAAACAAAACAACAAGATTGTGAACATGATTTTCAGACAATGAGCAGAATTTCTCCTTGAGAACACTACTTACTATGTACCAACAACTTTTCTAGTATTGCCCTCTGCATCATCTCCTCCAAAAATTCTTGCCATGCCGAAATCTGAAATCTTAGGAGTCATCTCTTTATCAAGAAGGATATTGCTAGCTTTAAGATCTCTATGAATAATTCTTAATCTAGAGTCTTGGTGTAGGTAAAGCAGCCCGCGAGCAATCCCCATGATAATTTTGAAGCGTGTTTGCCAATCAAACATAGCATCTTTAGATTTACCTGAGAATTATTTCCCCCATGGGGTTTAATATGTTAGGATTTGTAACTAGATGTATGGAGATATATAGAGCACTAATTAAGTAAACACATACCGAAAAGAAAGAAATCCAGGCTTTTGTTGGGCATATACTCATATACCAGGAGTCTTTCCTCTCCCTCAATGCAGCACCCCAGCAAACGAACAAGATTCCGGTGCTGAAGTTTGGCAATTAGCATAACCTCATTCTTAAACTCGTCAAGTCCTTGTACTGATGTTTTAGCAAGTCTCTTTACTGCTATTTCTTGTCCATCACCTAGCTTCCCCTGTTTAACATGCGTTTTGTAAGATTTTGACAACTCATTAGCTTCAAACTCTTCACACCAAGTATCATATATAATTGTGATTTATATATGTTAAATATACATTGTTCCTTAACTAGTATCACCTTATAGACAGGTCCAAAGCCACCCTCTCCTAGTTTATTTGCATTAGAGAATTGTTCTGTCGCGGATAAAATAGTGTCCAATTCCAGAAGAGGTAGCTCAATATCATTCCGAGGTAGTGGAACAGCCACTTGATTACTGCGCTCCCTGAAAGAAGTGGCAACTTCCAGCATGGCTGTATCTATTCATACAAATTAAGAACTAATTAGGCATCATAGTTTTCAAATACCGGATTATTACTAGTACTCTAGTAATGAAAATATGACCTCTGGTTCTTCTCCCCTTCCTTCTTCTCCATATAAAAAAGCCTACACCAGCAAGGATTAGCATCACCAAAGCAAGAATAATTATGAAGGTGATTGCCCATTTGCTGTTCTTGTGAGATTTGGTCGTAAGAGAACCTACAATATTTTCCATTGATCACATTCTGATGATAAACTCAGTCATCTTATTATTTATTTATTTATTTTTTAGAAAAATCTTAAAACTTTGAGAGAATATCAAAACAGTCATCTTAATTTTCTACAATTTCAGAACTTTGAAAAATATAATGAGCTTTTCTATTGAGGTGGCTTGGTAGTAGACCTCTCGTACGGACCGGGTTAACCGCCCAAACCCGAAAAACCGCAAGTTAATTGGAAAGGCTTGGATAAATTTTTAAAGCTCAATGATTGGTTGGGCCTTGGTAAAAAAAAAAGAGGCCCGTTTTAAAAACGGGCTGGGTCTTGGTTTTAGAGGTTAGCTCGGGCCTGATCTAATCAGGCCCGGATTGAAATAAAATATATTTATTAATATATATAGTTTTGACCAACCACTACAGTTAGTTCCGTATCGCCCCCAGTCTTCTAGAAGAAGCACAACTGAGAGCAGCCTGGCCTTCTAGAAGGTTCTAGAACAATTATAGCTGGGAACATCTCAGACGCTTAGCTGGCACTTAGCTGGATTGACAGCTGGCAGACACGTGATTAAATTAAAGAGTGTGCTCAGCACGCAACCCATGCCTATAAAGGCAAGGATCACAACTCATTTGGACATTCTGAAATCCAAGCGGCGAAGCTCTGCCAAATTGGGAACATGATCTGTTCCTTCATTCTCTTTCTTATTAAAAAATGGCTGTAAGATCTTTTGTATTTTTGATCATTCATAGTGAGAATTCTTTCTCCAGTGGTTTTTTCCTCATTTCTTAGGGGTTTTTCCACGTAAATTCGGCTTTTCTCTCTCCTGCTTGGATTCTCTTTCGATTTCTCACTAGGATAGCTACCCTATAAATATAAATTCAATTGTTGGACTGAAATTGGGCCCTAAATACAATTTTCGCACTAACATATTAAATTTTAGATATGATAGAGAATTTGGACAGACACGTGGCCTCAATCTAGGCCTACACGGCCAAAGATTTTATGCTCCGGTATTAATGGTGAGACAGGTGAGACATCTGGTTGGGTCAAATAAGGGAAGAGATATCGTGCCTGGGATCCTGGCAAGGGAGTCGAGCGAAAATCGGGAGCGCAGATCAGGGAGGGGATATCGATAATAGCTCGGGGAAGGAAGATAAAAGGGAAGGGAGGCAGAAGCCAAGGTATGCAACTTTTTCGAAAGAATCTATCTCCAAAGCTCTCATCCTCTCTAAATCACTCCTCCCCCACTAACTTAAGCGTCGAAGCATCCCAGGCGACGGGGTCATCCCAAGCTCACCCATCTTCTTCATTACACGTCGGCTATCCAGCATTGTGGTAGCCACGGTCCTATTAAAAAATAAATTCAATCGTTGATTAAAGAATTAGTCCCCATCTCAAGGGAAAACCAATTTTGACACCAACAAGATATATTAAACATTTATTTTATTAAATTATAATAATATTTTATTCATTAATATCTTAAATATTAATGAATCTGGGTGGGTTTGGAACTTTGGACAGGTTTTGGTCTCAATGTAATAAATATGGGTGGACTTTGGTAAATTTAAGGCCCATATTATTGGATGAGGCTGGGTTTGGATAAACTATAATCATATTATTCTTCAGTCTCGGCTCAGTCAGAATCCGGCCCAAGCCGGCTGATAGACAGGTCTACTTGGTAGTGCATGTTTTTTCCATGTTTGATGGCGATAAAACTATAATTATGGCGGACACGTTTGGTCCACAAGCACTCTAGCAGCCATACAAATTGGTGGGTTCACTAGGGAAAGTGGAACGGATGCAGACGTGCCAGCTTTACCCCCCAAAAAAGTATTAAAACTGAGGTTATTATTGCTTTCCCTTGAATATCAAGGCATCACTTATTTCGCTTTTAATTGGTAGAATTAACTCGGTCAATATTCTCTAGATGGTGGTCAACACCAACGTGTCCTGGTTCCTTACATGGGCCAGGATCGAAGTACTAAAAGTCAAAAAAAATACACAACTAGACTAAATGCTCCATTTGTCAACAATTGACTGGCAACTCGACGACCATTATCACCACTACTATTTAAAGACCAAGGTAATTGTTATCCTGAAATATTTTTAAACTTGTCTTTCCAATCTAATAATTCCCTTTTATTAATAAAGTAAAAAAAGAAAAAAAAAGGTGAATGATCAATGGGATGTACGTACGTAGTATGTAGCACATTGCGTACCTATATCAGCAGCCGCAAGTCGGACGTAGAGCTCCTGGCCGTTGGAATCATCGGGATACACTCTAAGATCCGTAAGCTCGGTTGTCCATAGTATACACCCACTCCCACCGTTGCGAACATCCGCCGGAGCATAAGCAGTGCAGGAACAAGTGTTCAGACACTTGGTCCTGCAGTCGGCCAAGCTCAAACTCATGTCCACTGTTGAGTTCGAGGGATCGGGCAGCTTCGTCCTGGGCATCGTCACGAACCCATCGGTGCCATTCTTACAATCCAATGGTGTTTTTCTAATGCATCCATCTGCAGCATCCCTGAACGCCCACTTATCCGGGGACTTGGGATTGAACCCCTGGATGCAGTCACATATGGGCGAGTTATTTGGGTTGCACGCTGCGTAAGGCCCGCACGGTGGCATGTTATCGCACTGATCTCTGGGCGCGTACCAGAAGATGTTCCAGACCCCGCTGCCCTCGACCCACAGCGAGCGCTGGGCTACACCGGACTGATTCACGGTCAGCCTGGAAATAATGGACGTGTTGGTGTTGAAGGAGTAGGTGATCTCTTCCTTGTTGTTGGTGAAGTTGAAGGTGAAGCCAGAGTAGGTGAGCGTGTCTGGGATACCGCTGTACCGGAGGCCGTTCCATGGCCCCGTGCGCCAGACCTTCTTTGATCCCGCACAGAGGACTAGCTCGGGCACACCATGGATGTCCATCATTGCGTAGTACTGAGAAGGAGATGGATCGGAATCGCTGGTCCATGCTGTTAAAGTCCGGTTGAGCCCGGTCACAAAGTCCACACCCAGCTTCATGCCGGCGATCAGCGTGTCCGTAGGGTAGTCAAAGCCCTGCCAAGCAAAGCCCCCTTGTTTGTCGTCAAGGTCTCTGACCACCAGGTTTCCTGTGTTTAAGAGCTGTGCGACCGGGTTGGTGACATTGGTCGTGCCGGATGACCAAACATAGTTTGAGTTCTGATCGGCGATGAGGAGGTTTCCATTGCTGGAGATGGATAGAACTCCAGTGGAATTGGAGACCGGGTCCTCGCGATTTGCGACCCATACTATGGTTTTGGCTGAGATCTTGTTGTACCACAAACCAACGTAGTGTTTGTTGGAGTTGCTCGGCGTGAAGAAGCCCAGAGCGAATGTCCCGTCTGCTGAGATGAGGGTCTCATTGTCGCTTAGCGGCTGACTTGGGGTTATAGCGTCCCTTGCGGTGGTTTGAGAGAAGGAAATGAGCAAGAGAGTGATAAGCAATGGAGGCATTCTTGAGAGAATCTCAGGTTGCCAACAATTACTTTGTCTGCCAGAATACCAAATGTTTGATATATTGTTTGCTCTAACAAGTCAAACCATCTGATTTCATCCTCAGTCGATCCTTTGACGCGTTATCAGGAATTTGACAGATCACTTATTCAAAGAAAATAGGTTGCTTCTGCTAAAAAAAAAAAAATAGCCTGAGGAAGCTGCTAAATACTTTGGTAAAGGTGCATGTGTCAGTACAAAAGAAGACTTTGATTCAAATCTAGAACATTTGGTTCGATTTTTCCAAGTGATGTATCGAACAATTGCTGACTTTGATTATGTTTTGCTCCAAAAGGAAGTAGGATTTGAAGCATGATATAGTTTCTCTGAAACACAACAATGATATCGAAGTTCCTAGAAAAAGAAAACACAACATATGATTTCTCAAACCATATATTCTGCAAATACAAAATAAAAAACCACAAACCCTTATATACAATTCATTTCTTCAGCATAACTGTAAGATCTAGGGGCATTCCACACTTTACACAAATAACAATATTTACATTTTTGTTCTTAAGCTTAACCCAAAAAGCCTCGCTATTTTGAAATGTGTTCTCATATATATGCCCCATCACTCTACTTTAATTAGTCAATATGGTACTACTGTTTTGCCTATACTCCAATAATAACATTACGACCAAAAGAATCAAACTGTGAATGAGTATTGTATTTGTAGCATCAACGGCCAACAATAATAGTAAGTGTAGCATGATTAGCACTATGCAACTCTTCATCCTTGGATGATGACTCTATCTGACGGGAGGCACTTCCGGCCATAAACCCAGGTGGTCTTGGTTTCGGCAACGGGGCTTCTCCATTACCCAACATAAATAGTACTGAGGCCATTGTTGGCCTATCTTCCGGGTGTTCTTGAACGCAAAGAAGACCCACATTTATACATCTCATTATTTCAACAGTGCCCATCGAGTCAAAATTCATTGATGGATCGATTAAGTCTATGCTTTTGCCTTCATTCCACAAATTCCATGCCTGGATTTACCATAAAAATAAAATATAAATTAAAGAGGATACTAATTGTTGATTAATATTGATTTGATAACTTACCATTCCTAGGAGATAGAGGTGTGGATCAGCCAGATAAGCCCCCTTGTTTTTCTGGCCACTAATGATTTCCAGGACTAAAACTCCAAAGCTATACACGTCTGATTTCACTGAGAAGATGCCATCCATGGCATACTCGGGAGACATGTAACCACTGCACAATAAGACAAATTGGTAAAAGGTCGTAGCTAGCTAGCTGCAAGTTTCTAATCTAGGACTAGAGGCTCGGGTTACATATTACTTACTAAGTTCCTACCACTTTTCTGGTTTTAGTTGAAGCCTCACCCTCCTCACCAGATATCCTTGCCATTCCAAAATCCGAGATTTTTGGATTCATTTCCTTGTCCAAAAGAATATTACTGGCTTTAAGGTCTCTGTGAATGATCCTAAACCTGGAATCTTGGTGCAAGTATAGAAGACCTCTGGCAATACCAAGTATAATGTTGTGGCGAGTTTCCCAATCCAACAGCACTCCTTTGTGTTTATCTGAAGCCAGTCATGTTTCTGAATTATAAGAAAGATACGCAGAAAAAGAATAAAAAAGATGGTAGATGATGAGGACTAATTACCAAACAAGAAGGCATCCAAGCTTTTGTTAGGCATGAATTCATAGATTAACATCCTTTCCTCCCCATGAATGGAGTAAACCAAGAAGACGAACAAGATTTCTATGTTGAAGCTTGGCAATCAACATGAGTTCATTCTTGAACTCATCTATTCCTTGTACAGAAGTCTTGGAGAGTCTCTTCACAGCTATTTCTTGTCCCTCTTCTAGTTTCCCTGTATATAGTTGTCAGAACATACAATAGTTGAATATAAAATTTAAAATTAATAATCCTTTAAATGAGGAAACTAATTACCTTGTAAACAGGGCCGAAACCACCCTCTCCAAGAATGTTCTCTTCTGCGAAGTTGTTTGTTGCCGTGATTACAGCATCCAAATGGAAAAATGGAAGCTCTAGTGAATCATTCTTGTTGTCATTACTGTGAGGAACAATGCCTGTACTAGTCATCAGGCCCTTTCTTCTCCTCTTCTTCACAGTCCATATGCACATGGAAATGAAAGCCATTATAACTAGTACTCCTGAGACTATGCTCACTGTGAGTGGCAGGACAATTCTTCTTTTCTTCTCAGTATGCCCCGAGATTGATTCTGAAGAGCCATTGAAATAGGATTTCTCAGTGAAACAGAGGTTAGATTCTAAAATAGCCACTATAGCTACTTTCTGGGTTAGTTTTCATAAGCTAAACATTCTTCCTGCCAATCAGCTTAAAACCTACAACGTCGGAGTCTAGTTTAATTTATTCTTCTGGAATTATATCTGAAAGTAAAGGGCTTAAAGTAGAAGTTTGACGTACCTAGATCTGCAGCGGCAAGCCGGATATAGAGATCTTGGCCCCAACCGGAGATCACCCCAAAGTCTGCGAGCTCCGTGACCCACATGATGCACCCTCTCCCACCATCACGGACGTCGGCAGTTGCATATCCGGTGCAAGAGCAATTTTTCAGGCAAGAAGCCTTACATTCATCAAGGTTCATGCTCATGTCCATCACAACACTAGAAGTGTCTGGCAGGGTTGCGTTAGTCAACACCATGAACCCATCAGTTTTGTTCCGACAGTCCAGCGATGTCTTCCGAACACACCCTCCGGAGCCATCCCTCAGTGCCCAGTTTTCAGGAAACCTGGGCTTAAACCCTTGGAAGCAATGGCACATTGGGGATGTATCGATGCTGCAAACACCATAAGAGCCGCATAAAGAGAACCCGTCGCACTGGGTCTTGGGCGTGTACCAGAAGAGCCCCCAGCCCTCACTGCCACCCAGCCACACAAATCGCTGGGTGGCGCCTGTGTTGTTCATCACCATCCTTGTTATGATGGACTTGTCATTTGTTTCGTACGAATAGTAAATCTCGTCCTTTGTATTCACAAAATGAAAGTTGAACTCATGGAAGCTCTTCATCTCCGGCATGCCAGTGAATGCCTCTCCGTTCCATGGCCCTGAACGCCATTTGCGCGTCATCCCAGCCCATGCCGTTAACTGTGGATCGCCACGGGTGTCCATTGACAAGACGTAGTCTCCAGGGGATGGATCACTTTCACTCTTCCACGCCGTGAGATTACGATTAAGACCGGTTCTGAGATCTACTCCGAGCTTCATACCAGGTAGCAAACTGTCAGTCGGGTGATCAAAGCTCTGCCATGGAAAGCTTCCATTAGTGATGGCGTTTGCTTCTGTCACAACAAGGTTTCCATTGCCTAAAAGCTTGGCAACAGGGGTGGTGACACTAGAGCTAGCTGATGACCAGAAGATGGTGGAGTTTTGGTTGGTGATGATGAGATTGCCATCGCTGGTGAGCTTTAGAGTTCCGGTAGTATCTGGGACAGGGTGCTGGCGGTTGGCAACCCATACTATAGTTTGAACTGAGATCTGGTTGAACCAGAGCCCCACATACCTGTTATGACTGTTGGCGGGGGTGAAGAACCCTAAGACGAAGGACCCACCGGCTGAGACCAGGGTTTCGCCGTCCGCGAGAGGTGTCGCTAGGGTTATGGTGTCTCTAGCAATGGTGAGAGAAAAGTGAACGAAGAGTGAAACGATGAACATTGGTACTGTTTGCATGTTGGTCATCATTGTTTCCTGCCCTGCTGACTGCTAGCTATGTTGCAATTCTTATATATGGGCAAGACCTTAACGTGGCCAACCGGTTCAGGGACAGAAGACTGAGCTGTTGAAAAGTCTTGCTGTGTCCACGTGCGTTTTTCTTTTGGTATAGAACTATTATTCTGTACCGCCTCAAAACTGAACAACAAACAACCTTCATTAATTAGATCTGAAGAAGATATTAAATTCAGGAATAGTTAATTGGACATGATTAAAATTTGTGTTTGAATAACAAGATATTAATTCAAGCACCAACAAAGAAGCTGTGGTCTCAAAGAGCTATTTATTCATGCATTACATGGGAATTTTTAAGCTGTACTTACTATGTGCAACCACTTTTGCCTTAATTTCCTGGTGATGCTCTCATCATCTAAGAAAATCCAACCCATGCGTAAGTCAACAGGAGGTTAGTAGCTTTGAAATCCCTGTGAACATTCCTGAATCTTGAGTTAATCTTGGGGCAAAGCAAATTCTCAGTTAGCATCTTAGTTTTGACCAATGACTTGTCCTGATTAGTTAGTCTGGATAGACTCTAGCTAGTTGTTTATTACAAGGCCAGAAGGTCAGAAGAGTTGGCTTGAATCTAATCTATAATATGATTGCGTACTTAAATTTAATACACTTGATTGTCAATGAATCATCCAGACTTGAATCTAATCTAGCTGTGATGGAAGATTAATTAAGAAAATAAACAACCATATCATCTACCTATACGAAAAGAAAAGACCCACACCTTCCTGAAACAACAGAGTACACGCAAAATGAAATTGAGGTTACAGGTTTGAGAGACCTAAACCCGAAACAACCAAGTACACTACATATTTGAAATTCAGCTTCATTAATTCATATCCGATCGATTTAAGGATAAATCTATATAAATCAAATGCGATTTAAGTTCATGATGTGTATTAACAAATATACAGTTCATCACCAAAATGAAACAGAGCATACCGAGATCAGCAACGGCGAGACGCACATAGAGATCGATCTTGCCGGCACACGAGCAATTCGTCGAACACCAGCTCTGCACTCATCCAGGATTAAGCTCATGTCGATTATGGCCCTCGTCGTGTACGGCTGGGGCTATAGCTCACCTTCATGAATCCGTCGGTCCGGTTCCTACAGTCCAGGGCCGTGCGCCACACAGCCCACCAAAGGAATCCCTAAAACCCAAGCCGTACTACTACTGATTGGCGTTTTAGCTTGACTACTCTTAATTGGCTCTTTATGGGATTCATCTTGCCTGGTTACTGATGAATGCCAACGAGAACAAAAGAAATTATTGATTAGCAGATGACATAACCCAACGTGATTTATCTGTAAAAATGGGATTTTGAAACAAGTCGATATTTGGAATTTTCATGATATGACTAATTTTCCAACTGAGGACTGGTTACTGAAGGTCAATGGAATAGGATCCATGAACCAAGGCCTTACCAAATCTTTGTTGGCCACGACTGTTTGGAGTATTTGAAAGGTTAGATGCGAACTCATCTTCAATAACAAAAGACCTCATCTCGCTAAAATTTTTCAGCAAGCACTAGCTGCTACTCAAGACTATTTTTTCCAACGCAAGGGGCAACTCAGGGAGTTTACACATAGCTCAATTTATAACTGTTGTATATTAATTATGTGTGATGTAGCCTGGGTTAATAAAATTATCTTTTTTTTTTTTTTTGTTGAAAAGGTGGATAAACCACGTTTTATTTAATCATGATAATAGGTTTACATTGCTAGGTAGATCAGGATTAAGAATACATAGTTTGTGATTGTCCCTCCTGCCGTCACAACAATGCACCCAGATCCTCGCTCCTAGCTTCGAGGCTTGAACTGCGGTCCTCCCTGAGGAATCTCCACCTTCGTCCCTCCCCTCGCATGTCGGATGTGAATTCCGCGCCGCTTCACTGTAGGGTTAAATTAGCATGACTTCCAGCCTTTGGTCTTTTTCTCCATGAGCTGTGATCAAACCAAGAGATAATGAGGAAAGAGATATCACGAATAATTCGTAAGAAAACGCGCTGTTTATCCTGGAAGCACCGTCTATTTCTCTCTCCCCATATGCTCCAGGTGATTGCCATTGTGGCGATATCCCATCCTCCTCTTAGGGTATGGTCCACCCCGGAGGAGGTATCCCTGGTGCCCCATAGCCTCCGGAGATCCACTTCCCTAGTTCGAACCCCGAACAGTGACTTGAAGTGGTTCCAAATTTGACTCACGTATGGGCATAAGACGAGTAAATGGTAGACCGTTTCATCCTCCATCCCGCACAAATAGCAACTAGTGCGGTCCCCTCTCCACTTCCTCTTGTGTAGGTTGTCGAGGGTGAGTATCCGGTTTTCCTTTGCCAACCATGCGAATAGTTTTGTCTTGAGAGGACATGGTTGTTTCCAGAATCCTCGCTTTAGGTCACTTCGTATACCCCCATCGACTCTAAATCGGTAGAGAGATTTGACCGTGAATATTCTGTTATTTGTGAGTCCCCATTCCTTAGTGTCACCAGATGCGGGTTTGCCTCTCGAGTTACGTAAGTGGTAGGATTATTGTTTGAAGACCTTGATTTCCCTAGCGCCATCATTGGTCCTGGTTTGAGGAGTGGTTGACCATTTTGGATCTTTATCCTTGCTTCTTGAAGTGTTAGGTATCTTGCTATGGTTAGCTCCTGCAAGCCGGGGTAGGAGTTCAGCAGTGACTGTCCCTTCCACCACTTGTCCCTCCAAAAGTTGGTGTCGCTTCCAGAACCAAGTATGACACTGGTGTTTGCCACCACTGGGGGGCCTTCTCGGCAAAGGCTTTTCCAAAAGGTTGATGCTGCTTCAGTCTTAGGCACAATGCTTGGTCAATGTGTCCTCTCCTTGAGTATGTATCATGGAAGATTTTCTGACATATGCCCGCACGTCCCGTAAGAATTCTCCACCACCATTTTCCAAGCAAAGCCCCATTAAATGTTCGGAGGTTTAAAATCCCCCATCCCCCATTCTCTTTAGGTCGGCAGAGTCTGTCCCAGTTGACTAGATGGTAGCTGTGGGTATCCTTGTCTACGCCCCTCCATAAGAAATTCCGTCGGATTCCGTCAATCTGCTTAATAACCCATTCCGGGAGGCGGAAGGCAGCCATCCAATGGATCGGGATGGTTGAGATTACTAAGTTTATCATAGTCAGTCTTCCTCCTAACGATAATAATTTCCCTTTCCATGATGCCAATCTTCCTCTGATTTTCTCAATTAGTGTTCTCCAATCTTCCTTCCTAGGGCGACCTCCCAATAACGGGACCCCTAGATACTTAATTGGGAGATTGGCTACTGCACAATTAAGTACCTCTGCAAATTGTGTTGGTCTAGGTTTTATAATCCTGAAAGGCAAAGATACAATTATGTTGGCCGGAAGTATTAATGATGTTGTTGAATCAAGCCTACATGCTTTGAAGTACAAGCCTTAGCATTTGCAATGGACCAATATAAAGTCAAGCAAATTGGAAACCAAATTCTATCTACACAGACTGTCTGCAAGCTCTACAATCTATCAGAAATGAACTTGAACCAATAAGGGCGTGTTTGGTTGTTGGAAGAGCACAGAAGTGATGGAAGTCTAGAAGTGACACTTCCATGGAACTCTGAGTTCCATATGGAAGTTGGAGTTTATGGTGTTTGGTTGGCAGAAGTGGAGAGCCACTTCTGTACACTTCCTTTGTTTGGTTCACTGATGTAGGGGTACAGAAGTCTCAGTTCCAAGCTTCTAGATGTTTGGTTGGCGGAAGTGTGGGTTTATGATCACCACTTTTGAGGGGTGGTGTAGTTACCCTTTTTTTTTATAATTAAGTAATTAATATAATGAAGTATTTGAGTTAAACTTTCCTAAGTCCCATAATTGATTAATTTAAGTTAAACTTTAAATTTATCATTTTAAATAAACTGAAGTATTTAAGTTGAAAACTTTCTTAGGTCCCATAATTGATTAATTTTTTTTTAAAATCTTCTAAATTAAGTTAAACTAAAAAATATTCCAACTAAAGGCTTTTTAATGTAGGCGTAAAATAATAAAATTGTATAGTTATAAGTGTTATAATAATTGAAGTCTTTTTTTTTCCTTTTCGAGATGAAGTAGTTTAAGTTAAGCTAATATATTTTTAAGTAAACTGAACAATTTGAAGTCCCAAAAAATAGAACTTTCCTTTTATCTGTGTAAACAAGTTTGCCATCTCAGGAAAAGAAAATAGTCTTACACTTTTGACCTGCACAGGAAAAATATCAACTCTATGGACAGTTTTTTTACCTTCAACATCCAAAAAATAGAAAACACAGGTTGAATGTGCAATGCCTCCTGTCTCATTTCAACAACAAGTTCCATTTTTTTTTTTTTGAATAGAGTTCCATTTATTTTATCACACATAAAAGAAAGCAAATACAACAACTCTGTGAAGTTTGAATTCATAACTGAAGGCTTCTCATGAATAAGCATGGTATGTACTCTGAACATTATGACGTATACATCTACAAACAAAACTCAGTTTCAATGTGCATTACATTCTATCTAATTCAACAACACCAACTATCATTTGAATCACTCTATTCCATGAAACCTGAGGCCTCTCATATTCAAGCAAAACAAAGCAGATTCTCCAAATTTGGCTTCTGATGAACAAGAATCTGCAAAACCTTTGCATATGGTATTCACATACTATCAAAATAAAGATCATCAATACTATTGTGACTTGAAGTACACCAATCAAACCTGACAAAAAACAGAAAAACAAACAAGTTTTATTACTGATAATGTGGAGAATAAACAAGTTTTATTGAAGTATGGAAGCAGAAGTGACATTCAATTGCAAATTTAGATCAGTAACATACAACTCATAAAGTTTATTAAAGCATGAGGTATTGGATAATCACTCTGAGTTAGACAAACCTCTTTTAATCAAGCTAAACAAAATACTCAATCCAAATTTGGCTTCTGATCAACAAGAATTTGCAGAACCTTTGCATAGGGTACTCACATATCATCAGAATAAAGATCATCCTGACAAACAAAAAAAAAACAATAAATAAAAACAGTGGTTGCATTACAGTTCAACAACACCTACTATTAGTTAATGTTTTAAGCTTGTTCAACTAGAATTGGCAGCACTGATCCAAAAGAAAAAGATCATCAATACTACTGTGGCTTGAAACACCAATGAAACCTGACAAAAAAACAATACAGTCACAAGACAACTTCCCCAGCAAGTAGATAACATTGTTAATTTTTTGTGGGCAAACAGAACAGATAAATTCATTACCTCCAAGTATTTGAGGACTAGTGCATGATTTCAACAAATCTGTGGTCAGCCAGAATCTGAATATGTATAAACTAGCTTGCTTGATGATTGCGAAAAATCAATGAAATTGTAATTACAATAAATTGATCCGCTTAATTCATACAAAATTACAAACCAAAAGTCATGCATAAAAATCATGCCAGCCAAAATTACTCTAATTCAAGATCACACAAACACAATTCTGCATATAAGATGTCATGTGTAAATAACTCAATGAATTGGAAAAAAAAAACCCAATTTTTTTAATCACAACATGCATTTCCATTTCCATAGCAAGACTGGTTTTAGAATTGAGAATGAAAATTCAGCAAATGACAAATAAAGATAATCAAAGGCACATTTGGATTGCTTTTTCTGATGTCCGTTTATTTATTCTGAAAAAAAAAAATTGTTTCAATTCAAATGGGACCTAAAAATATTTAACCGTCAAGATCATTGCTCATACAAACCATTGATACACAGTAATGGAAAAATAAACACACAACAGACTAATAAGTCTAATTACCAGCTAATTACTAAAGTCCTATACAAACTAATTAGATAGCAAACAACCAGAGCAAAAAATACATGAGTAAGTCTTATGAAACTTACACAATGAGCAGCCTAGCTTATCAATACACAACATTTTTTGTGAATGTTGACAACAAATAACTTATGAAACTGTAGGAGAGTTAAAATCTTTTATACCATGCCAGTTAGAATTAGAAAGCTTAAATTAGAAAAAGCATAATTGTATGGCTTTATAAAGATCAGAAATCAAGACCAACATCAACAAACAATTTATCCCTAAAAGAATTCTTATAAAGATGATTAATAGAGTGTTCATTAACAGTTTGAGACAATATGATATAAAAAAAAAATCAACCACCACAATTCTGAAAAGAACATTCAGCTTAAACCATCACATGAAAAAAAAAAATCATATTAAAATAAATTAGCTAGGAACATCATCAAACAAATGAAGAGTGATGCTCATTGGGTGAGGAGGAGCATGCAGTAGTACTGAACATTATCAAACCAAATTAAGGCTGAGCCAAAGATTAATCCACCAAATCTTAACAAAACTGCTATATATATATATATATATATATATACCTGGACTATCAAACCATCTCAATACACAAAAACACATGGAGATGCAACAAACAGAAGAAATAACACATACCTAAATTCTTTTACTGGAGGTGTCACAATGACAAGCCAACAGAGCTAGATCAAACTTCTACCACCTAGTGTGTTATTGTTCAACTCTATAAATAGTCAACATCATAGAAAAAAAGCAAAAAGATAAATTAGAAACAAATTTTAGTTTGAAAAGGGATTGACAATAATAACAAACCCCAATAAAAACATCCATGGATGCCCTAGAAGAAAGAACTTATTGCGATTGATGCCCTAGTACTCACAATGGAAGAGAGAAGAGGTTGGGAGCCTGTGAGATCCACCGAAGCAGGACCAACACCGGAGCTCGGTGTTGGAAGAGAGAAGAGATCGGGAGCCTGTGAGATCTACAGAAACTGGACCAACACCAGAGTTCGGTGTTGGAATGGGAAAGGCGGTGAGATCGGCCGGAGCTCGCTGTGGAACGAGGGAGGCGGCAAGAAGCTCATATCGATGGATGCCCTAGATGAGAAAGGAGAATCGTGATTGATAATCGAGAGGGCTTCTGGGCGGTGATGCCAACACCCCCACGTGGGGCCACGTGACCGAAGTCCTACTTCAGTCACGTACGCAAAAATGACCGAAGTGTGACTTCGGAAAAAAAATTTTGGAAGTCATTTCACCGAAGTGGAGCGATTCAGAAGTCCCACTTCCGACTTCTGGCTCCACTTCGGTGAACCAAACACACCGAAGTCACGGAAGTGGGACCACTTCCGTGACTTCGGTCCCAAAATCGGTGAAACAAACACGCCCTAAGTGAAAATCTTGAAAGCAACATCTACAATATCAAGCAAATGTTGTTGACTATACATGAGGTGGAGATAGCACATTGCCCAAGGGACATCAACTTTCTGGCAGATGCCTTGGCAAACCATGCAAGGAGTAATCCTGGACTCTCCTTGTATCATAGAGGTTGTGAAAGGCCCAGGTGGCTTGAAGACTTGGCATCAACAGCATGATTGTTATTTTGAGAATCTATTTATTTTTGTTTCTAGACACTTTTTATGTTTTCTATATATTGCTAGATCTTAGTAGCTTTACCTTGTCACAAAAAAGAAAAAAAAAATACCGCCCAACATTTAGCCACATTTATGCATGGTTGGCAAGGGAAAATCAGATACTCACATTCAACAACCTACACAAGAGGAAGTGGAGAGGGGACAACACTAGTTTCTATCTCTGTGAGTCGGAGGATGAATCAGTTCATCATTTACTCGTCTCATACCCATACATGAGACATATTTGGAATCACTTCAGGACACTATTCGGGGCTTGAACTAGGGAAGTAGATCTCCAGATGCTATGGGTTACCAGGGATACCTCCTCGAGGGTGGATAATACATTAATACCCTAAGAGGATGAGGGGATATCGCCATAATGGCAATCACCTGAAGTATCTAGGAGAAGAAAAAGAGACAGTGTTTCCAGGATAAACAACGCGTTTTCTTACGAATTATTCATGATATTTCTTTCCTCACCATATTTTGGTTAGATGCAGCTCCTATGGCGAAAAGATCAAAGTTGGAGGCAGCAGTGCCGAACCTCATGAAGCAACAACAACAACAACAACAACTAAGCCTTAATCCCATACTAGATAGGGTCGACTATATGGATTCTCTGTTTTTATGTCGCTCTCAAATATGAAATAAAAATAAAATAAAAGGAAATGAAATAAATTGAAACAAAATGAAATAAAATGAAAAATAAAAATACATAAATAAATAATAATATCAAAAGATAATTCTTTGAGAGATTGGGATGTTAGAAGCAGAACAGTATCCCTACAAACAAAGCTAAGCTAATGAAGGAAAACCTTTTAGCCGACTTATCGGTAATCCTATACTAGGCGGGGTAGGCTATATGAATTCTTTGTCTCCATGTCGCTATGTCAAAAGTAAGATCCGGCTCAATATCTAACATACGTAGGTCCTTAGACACCACCTCTCTCCACGTAATCCTAGGCCTACCTCTACCCCTCTTCTTACCTTCTACGACTAAACTATCACATTTTCGAACTGGAGCACTTGAGGGTCTTGACAGTATGTGTCCAAACTATCTTAAACGCCCTTCTCGTATTTTATCTTCAATTGGTGCAACATGCACCTTCTGTCGGATGTGTTTATTTCTAATCTTGTCCAATCTTGTATGACCACTCATCTATCTTAACATCCTCATTTCAGCCACATTCATCTTATGCCTATGTTGAACTTTAGTTGCCCAACACTCACTCCCGTATAGCATGGCCGGTCTAACTGCCATCCTATAAAATTTTCCCTTTATTTTATTACGCATCTTTTTATCACATAACACCCCCGTGGCGCTTCTCCATTTCAACCATCCAGCTTTGATTCTATGGGTTACATCTTCATCTATCATCTCATCATCATGAAAATGGAACCTAAATACCTAAAATGGTTAACCTTAGGCACTACCACCAGCCCTAGTTTCACTTCTTCTTCATCTCTCCTACTTAGACTAAAATTACAATGCATATATTCTGTCTTACTTCTACTTAACCTAAAGCCTTTACTTTCTAAAGTGTTTCTCCATAATTCTAGCTTTTGATTTACTCCATCTCTAGTCTCATCCACTAGGACAACATCATCTGCAAACAACATACACTATGGGATGTCATCTTAGATATAACTAGTTAATTCATCCATTACTAAGGTAAACAAGTATGGTCTCAAGGCCGATCCCTGATGTAGACCTACTGTTATAGGAAACTCCTCCGTATCGCCTCCTACTGTTCTCACACTTATAACCTCTCCCTCATACATATCCTTAATAATATTTATATATTTTACATGAATGTTTTTCTTCTCCAATACCAACCAAAGGACTTATCTTGGTATCCTATCATATGCTTTCTCTAGGTTAATAAAAACTATATGGAGATCCTTCTTCTTTTCTCTGTAGATCTCCATCAAGTTTTTTAATAGAAAAATGGCTTCTGTTATGGATCTACCTGGCATAAAACCAAATTGGTAACCTTATGGCTGTTAACCATAAGGTCGAAGGTTCAAGCCCTGCCGAACCTCATGAAGCGAAGCCTGGAATTCACATGCGTAGCTATGGTCGCCACGATTCAATTTTAAAAGCAAGAAATCCCTCGAGCGTGGGTTTTCTTCAGTACCAAATCGTCTTCGACTGCTGGGGTTGATTCTCAAACTGAGATTCAATTTCAACATGACACCTGGATTTCCATCCTACGGCCAGGAACGAAGGGATGGTGGTGACAAAACGGAATTTTGACACGTGGATCATGAATAGATGCGCCCATCATTACGGGACCGTCATCTTACCTTTTATACACTCCACAATCTCAGTTTGAAAACCGCGCCCAGATGAAAGATAGTGGGTAATAAATGATTAAGATAAAAAGACAGTTTTACCCATACATATCTTGCAACCCAAGACTACGGAAATCATGATGAAAAAAACATCTGGCCAAAGAATATCGGAAGAACTTCATCAACAAGCAAACTTGGAACCCCCAAGGAAAAATAACAATAAGGCAAAAGTGACTTATCAGCCCGACCATATTCTTAGCTTCACGAGTCCGAACAATGACCAAATGTTATTCGCTCGTTTCTCAGACTCATAGTAAGCATACATAGGAGGGAGGGAGGGGGGGGGGGGGGGGGGGGGGTTAAGATGGGTGTAAGAAATGGTAAGACACGTGGTATTCATCTGAATAAGCCACGTGTCCACGTCATAAGACCCCTTAACTAATCAAATTAGACTCGACCTGTTCTCCTCGGAATAGCCCACATGTTTCATGGCAGAACACAACTCATCCATTCATCGGCATCAAATAGATTAATAACTCATCGGTCTAACAACTTCAAACATTCGTCCCCCGATCTAAAGCATCGCATCAGCTTATCGGATCAGAGCTATTTTTCACCTCTTCGGCTCAGAATACATCATTTGTTCTTCAGTTCAAAACAAAGCATCCCCGTTCTCCGGATCCGACCTTCTAGAAGAAAAACAATTGTTGCCGGGTTGGCCTTCTAGAAAGATTACAACTGTCAACAGCTCAGAACTATCTGGCTAATTAGATGGCGCTTAGCTGGTGAAACACGTGCTGGAATTCCCAGCTTGCGCTCCAAGCTACTGGAGCCTATAAAAGGCAACGTCTATAGTTCATAGAGATACCTCAATCTCATACAGCGAAGCTCTGCCTCACTGGAAACTCCACATCCCCTTCTTCATTCTCTCTTCTAAGATTACAGTTGATCCCTTCCAAATCTGTAAGAATGTTCATAAATATCTTGGTGATAGTGGATTTGATCTCTAAATTACGTGGTTTTTCCCATATTTAGGGTTTTCCACGTAAATTTGGTCTTCCTCTTCTTTACATTGCTTTGATCTCGATTGATTTTCTCTTGAGATGGCTACATAAATCGTACAAATTCAATTGTTGTTGAGGAATTAGGGTTTTTTCCTTGATTTAGCTTCAACATTGAGATGTCTTCTCCGTAGGCACAACCTTTGTCAACAAATCTGCAAGGTTGTTATTTTTGTGGATCTTCTCAATATGCAAATATCCACGCTCCAAAGCAAGCCGAATAAAGTGGTACCTCACATCAATGTGCTTTGTTCTAAAATGAAAAGCCGCATTCCTGGCAAGATGTATCGCACTTTGACTATCACAATGCAAAACATACTTTCCTTGTGCCACTTCAAATTGATTAAGCACATGTTTCAACCAAATCATTTCTTTTACTCCTTCGGTCAAGGCAATATATTCCGCTTCCGTAGTAGATAAGGCAACAATGTCTTGAAGTTTAGACATCCAACTTACTGCACCACCACCAAATGTGAAAACATACCCCGTAGTGGACTTCCTTGTCTCTCTACAACCGGCATAATCGACATCAATATAACCATTAACCACCAAAGAAGAACCCCCAAAGCACAAGCATAAATTATGTGTACTCTTCAATTAACGAAGAATCCACTTGACGGCTTGCTAATGTTCCCAACCGGCACTAGACATATACCTTGAAACAACCCCCACCGCATAAGCAATGTCCGGCCTTGTGCATATCATAGCATACATCAAGCTACCAACCGCGGAGGTATATGGAACATTTTCAAATTTTTCATCCTTTGGAGACTCTTCTTGCATAGATTAAAATGTGCCTCAAGAGGTGTAGAAACCGGTTTGCAATTAACCATTCTAAACCTTTCAAGGACTTTGCCAATATATTCGGATTGACTCAACCACAACTTCACATGCTCTCTATCTCAGTGAATACGGATGCCTAAAATCTTCTTTGCGGCACCAAGATCTTTAGTACCAAACATCCTTGACATATGGAGCTTCAAGGATTTAATCTCCTTTCGATCATTGCTAGCTATCAACATGTCATCCACATAAAGTAACAAACAAGTAAACATGCCACATGTGGAACCTTTGAAGAAGACACAATGATCAAAATCACATCTAGAATAGCCTTCATCTTGCATAAAATTATCAAACTTCTTATACCATTGTGTCGAAGCTTGTTTCAAGCCATACAACCCCTTCTTCAACTTGCACACCAAGTTAGGATTAGACTTGTTAGAAAAGCCTTCCGGTTGAGACATATAAATCTCCTCTTCAAGGTCACCATGCAAGAAAGTCGTCTTGATGTCAAGTTGTTCAAGCTCCAAATCAAGATTAGCCACCAAAGATAGAATAACTCTTATGGAGCTATGCTTCACCACCGGAGCAAATATTTCATTGAAATCAATACCATGCTTTTGACCATAGCCCTTCACCACTAGTCTTGCCTTGTATCTTCTTGATCCATCAGCTTCATGCTTTATCACATACACCCATCTATTCTTCAATGCTTTCTTTCCACTTGGAAGCTTCACCAAGTCCCAAGTTTGGTTCCGATGCAAAGAGTCCATCTCTTCTTCCATTGCCTTTGCCATTTAGCTTTCTCAAGATAACTTTATGCTTCATGAAAAGATTCTGGCTCACCGGCATCGGTAAATAAAGCATAATATAAGGATGGAGAATACCTTTGGATGGGTTTAGGAGTCCTTGTAGATCTCCTTAAAATTTGTGGAGACGAACATTCTTGTTCTTCCTCATCAACATGAGCATCCCCTTGCTCAATCATCTCCATACTATCATCATGACCATCAACATCACCACGGCCATCACCATCATCATGGTCCTTGAGGATTAATTTCTTGTACTCGTCGAGGAGGAACACATGAGTCAACTTGCATATAAACAACAAGTTTCTCATCCTTCTGCTCTTCTTGATTGCTTTCCTTGAACATTACATCCTCACGAAATATGACATCACGACTTCTAATTGTCTTCCTCTCAATTGGATCCCACAACCGGTAGCCTCTATCATCACCACCATAACCAAGGAAAGCACATCTCCTTGATTTCAAATCAAGCTTACTTCTCTTCTCAAATGGCACTTGCACATAAGCTTCACAACCAAAAACTCTTAAATGATTATAAGAGATTTTCTTACCACTCCATAGCATTTCAAGAATATCACCATCCAATAGAGCACTTGGTGATCTATTGATTAGGTACACCACCGTATTTGCAAAATTTCGGCCCAAAAGAACTTAGGAAGATTGGAGTGAGATAACATGCTTCTTACCCTCTTTACTTTCTAATCTCATGGAAAGTTGAAAGCATTGGAGTTGGTTTATTCCAATGTTTGTGGCCCTATGAATGTCAAGTCTCTTGGTGGTGCTTCCTATTTTGTTACTTTCATGAATGATTATTCAAGTAAGTGTTGGATTTATCCATTGGCATCCAAAGATCAAGTTTTTGAGACTTTCAAGAAGTTCAAGGCCGGTGTTGAGAAAGAGAGTAAAAGGTTTATAAAATGCTTGCAAACCAACAATGGTGGAGAATATGCACCGAGAAAAACACGGACCAACGGCGGCGCGATTTCCGACCAACGGCGGCCCGATTTCCGACCAATCCAACGGCGCGCCGACTCCAGCCAATAACGAAACCACGTAGATCCTCTTCCAATGGGGAAATCGAGAGTCCTGGCTGAGGAAGGTGGAACCCAGGCAAATGGAAGCACTACGGCGGGCGGAGCATGGAGTACTGGCCAAGGCCGTGAACAGAGGAGGGGTGAGCTACGGGATCTAGCCTGTTCAGCTCACAACTCTGCTCCGGCCATGGGGGGGCCCCGGGACGACTGCGACCACGCAGGCAGGGAGATGCCGTCACATCAACGTATCACCGAGCGGCTCATGCTGCCGTCACCGGAAGGTGGGAGAACCGGGGGTCCAAGTCGGAGACCTGTGGCGCCTCTCCGGTGGAGATCGACAAAGGGTCTTCGCATGAGAAACCATGGGAGCTGGTCCAACGTAAGAAGAAACGTCGTCACTCCCCAGCGGAGAGGGAAGCCTGCACGGCAGAGACGGGAGCAAAACCTCGACGCCGACACTCACCGCCTACAAAAAGGACACCCAGCGACGTCGTCGAGGTCTGCGGGAAGTGAAGGCAACCTGGGCACATGATGAAGGATTGCAGAAAAGAAGAAGTGTGCAGTGCGATGCGAGACCGACACAGAGAGGCCCGTGTCCTAACTCTCCTCCGGCTGACCGAACAATTATGCTCCAAGGTATTCAAATGCGAGGTGGGAGCGAAGGACCCCAAAACAAACTCGAAAGGCAAAGACTCAAAGAATCCCACAAGCGTGAGGAAACATGGAGGGGAACAGGAGAAGCCGACGGGAAGGAGCTCGCTGCCGGAGAGCCCCCACCACGTTTCACTGGCTGTAGACGAGGACATGCTGGAAGAGAAAATGCATCTAGATTGTTACTCTATGGTTTTGGTAACCAAGATGAGATGCATAGTTGATCAAAAGAGAGTCATTGAAGCGTGTCCGCTGAACACGACCCGGAGTTGAAGTGGGAGGCGGAGATCTATGACAACCGGAGGTTCCTCCTGCGGTGCCCCTCGGCAAGTATCGCGAGGAGGCTCGAGAGCAGAGGGGAGATAGATTTTTCCGCCGTTCTCGCCAACTTCGGAGGCGTATCGATCGATATCGCAGGCGCACCGGAAGGCCGAGGGTGAGATCGGATGGATCCATGGAAAGGGCCTCCCTTTGTTCTCATGGGAGAAGAGACACAATGGTAAAAATCCACGAAGCCCGGTTGGGGAGTTAGTCCATCTTGGCAAATTTGAGAGGGGCTTCCGGGTCCACTCACTTCCCGGCAATGGTCAAGCCGCCGTGGTCGGACTCTACCAACGCCAATTGATCAGTAGTATATTCAGCGGAGATATACGGTGTGGGTAGAGGTTGTGCATGGCCAACCTCCCGCCTTTGGGAATCGGGAAGATGGAGGGACTGGCCGAGCTCTCCCACGGAAGAAGACGAAAGACAGAGAAAGGGGAAAGAAAAGATCGACCGGCGGGACAAAGACCGCCATACCTGGGCGGCGACGTAAAGCCGGTTTGAGTATCGGGTGGCGCCTTCCGCACACGCCACCCTCGGGACGCCGCCGCAGCAGTAATCAATCGTGAATTTCCGAGAAGGAAAGACGGGGAGGTCTTGAGACAAAGTTGGCCAAATGGAGGCTCGTGATCGAGTCATAGATGCAAGGTGAGAGTCAACATTGCTTGAAACTTCGACACCGGCCAAGAGCGAGAACCTTGGACCGCGTGGAGAGGCTAGCACAAAGAACCGCAAATCCTGTAGAAGTTCCTTCCAACCACCACCGGTATTAATACGCATGTCCTCCCAAAGACATGCGATTCCTCCAAGAATGTGGGAAATCGGGCTGAAATTGCTGCGCGACACCCACCATGCAAACAGGTTGCAAATGTTGAAAATCCACCACCATCTGATGCTCATCCAAATATAATCCAGCTGGACAACCTAGAAGATAGCAACATATGTATTTTTAATTCTGAAAAATCAAACACAAACCAAAAATCAAATGCTAATCATGTTGAGGAGTTAAATGAAACCAAAGCTGAACCGATTCCAATCTACTCAAATTATGAAAATCAAGAGGGAGAAGACTTGGATGATGAAATAGCTGAAAGACTAGAAATAGAAATTGAACAAGAAATTGAAGATATGTGGCAAGCCCAAATAGAGTGCGAAAAAGCTGGGGAGAGAGAGGGAGAAGCTATGTTGGTCCCCATACACACTTCTCAAGCCATGGAAGACTCCACCTCGGAGCCCTAAGGACCCGTGCAGGACCTTCCCCGAGGGCCTGAGCCTCAATATTGAGCATCATGAAGGTGTGGATCAATCCTTAGAGGGTCCTCTCGATAAGTCCATGCCCCATGAGGAACCTCATGTTGATATTAACCAAACCTTATAGGACCCCCCGGAGGGACCTGATGGAGGCAATTTGGTATTCACACATGGAGAGAAGACACCGGAACCAACAGAAGAACAACCTGAAGGAAGATCACCAAACATACCTCTCACCCTAAAAAAGAAAGACCTATTTAATCCAGGTCCAGATCCAGACCTGGATTTATCCAACCTTACTTGGAGATCCTTCCGGGGTTCATGGATTCTAATCTACGATGAGGCCTGGGAAGAATTGCAAGCTGGAGCAGACTCAGTCGTACGTGCAACACAAAACCACGAGAGGCCAGAGGAACAACACACTGAAGGGAACAAGGGCAAACACAAGAAAATCAACCTGAATCCACCAAAGGACGGCGTCAGACGAAGTGGAAGAATCCGGAAGCCGTTGACAGAAAGATTGGAGAAGGAAGGTTTTATCGCCCAAGCAAGTAGCTCCAGAAGAAGAACCGCGGAGCGTGCGCCAACAACCACCTCAGGTAATGTCACCAACCCCTCCCCTTCCCCTTTAATTTTTAGTGAATGGTCAAACAGGGACATGCTAGCCAACGCCTGGCTAATGGGAATTGACCTGGGACACTCCGAGGAACAGAAAGCCTCTTATATCCAGCATATTCGGATGACGGAGGCGAAACGGGCGCAGGAGTGAAGGAAAATCAACTAGGATTTCCAACTCCCGCAATACATAATCGGGCCTGCCAAGTCATCTAATGAAAATAGTATCCTGGAACGTAAGAGGTTTGGGTAAAAGGAAGAAACGATATCTAGTTCGTGATCTTCTTTACCATCACAAGATCCACATCTGCTGTCTTCAAGAGACTAAGCTGGGTAACATAAGCAATGGAATATGGCGATCTATAGGGGGATCATATTTGGACAAATGGGAAGCATTACCGGCTAGGGATACGAGAGGGGATGTCAGATAGGATGGAAATACCTGTGTACAGCTTTACAAAGTGCGGTTCAAGACCAATTGCACTCACGCTGTATCAAGGACAAGACAAATAGGGATGCTCCACGAATGATAACTACGGTATACACCCCATGCAACCCAAACCTTAAAATAGCATGTTGGGAGGAACTCAGAATGATCAGAGATCGATGGAATGGACCATGGTTGGTCTGTGGGGATTTCAATACTATCAGAAGACAGGAAGAGTCAACCTCATCGTCACATGGAACCAAGGAAAGGGAGGATTTTGAAAGAATGATACATGATCTCATACTCATAGATCCCCCCCTCCTCGGAAGAAGGTTCACATGGACAAATGGGAGAGAAACCCCAACTTTTGCAAGATTAGACAGGTTCCTTCTCTCCACTGATTGGATACTGCAGTTCCCGCGCATTTGGCAAACGACCCTTCCCAGAGTTAGATCAGATCACGCCCCAATCTCCCTAGAGTGTGGGGCACATACCGCCCACATCACCCCATTCCGCTTCAACAGAGAATGGGCAAAGGAGGAAGGGTTTTGGGACATGATCAAGGAGCACTGGCAAAGACAGCCCGGGCGCGGAGATGGCGGCTCCACATTAGCAGAGAATTTGAAGAGTGTAAAAGCAAAGTTAAGAGTATGGAAAAAGGAGAACTTATTTCAGAAGTCAGAAAAGAAAAAAGAACTCCTAGCAGCCATCAACACTTTAGACATACAGAAAGAGATAAGAGAGCTTTCAAGGGGGGAGGCGGAGCAGGAAATGGCACACAAAAGCGAATATGAAAAACTTATTCTAGAGGAAGAGGCCTACTGGAGACAACGTTCCCGAATAACCTGGCTCCAATTAGGGGATCGTAACACAAAGTTCTTCCATGCCGTCGCCGCCAAATGAAGGAATGTAAAACCGTATATACCGTGATACAACATGAAGGCTCGTCCATCACAGTAATCTCGCCTATATAATGTAAATCATAACAAATCACTTCAACAATCTCGTTGGTAAAGAACGGAGATGAGGTACAAAACCTTCCCTGATCGCCTCGCTCTTGCACAAAAAGGAATGTGGATCTAAATCACTGGATGAACCTTTCGCTGCAGGTGAAATTAGGAAAGCAAGCCAACGAAATGGGGCTTTAGCATAAAGCACTGTGACCGGATGGCTTCCCTATGACCTTCTACCAACAAGGGTGGAACATCATCAAGGAAGACCTGCTCAAACTCTTCGATGACTTTTTCCAAGGCACGGTAAATCTGGAGCGCATAAACTGGGCACACATCCTTCTAATCCCAAAAAATGGCGCACCAGAAAGCATCAAGGATTATAGGCCGATCAGTCTGATTAACTTCTCGACAAAAATCATTTCCAAAGTCCTTGCAAATCGGCTAAAAGGTATCCTTGGTGATCTCGTGGACGAGTCCCAAACAACTTTCATCCAAGGCCGCATGATCCATGACAATATCATTGCAGCTGAAGAGCTGATACATAAAATAAGGAGTGGAAACGAGGATGGTGCCCTTATTAAAATTGATTTTGAAAAGGCATTCGACACTATAGATTGGGATTTCCTCCTTGAGGTTCTACAGGCCAGAGGTTTCGGTGTCAGATGGGTGCGATGGATTAAATCCCTACTGATATCGTCCAAGGCACGCTTCCTAATAAATGGGGAACCGATGGGGTATGTAAGGAGCAAGAGGGGACTAAGGCAAGGAGACCCACTATCTCCTTTGCTATTTGTCTTGGCAACGGATGTTTTAGCCACAATGCTATCAGAAGCAGTCAGGGCTAACATATACAGAGGGATCCCGATTGGGGCTAATAGGGAGAACACAGTGTCCACGCTACAATATGCTGATGATCTCCTGGTCTTTTGCACGGGAGGGACGACAGATGCCCGCACACTTAAGCTCGTCTTCTACTTATTTGAAGGGCTCTCAGGGCTAAGCATTAATTACACCAAAAGTGTTCTCATCCCGATCAAGTCCTCAGATAATTCCTTCCAAGACCTCGCCCAAATACTTAACTGTTCGACGGCGAACTTGCCGATCAAATATCTGGGAGTTCCATCATCGGGAGAACAGCCTAGAAAGGAGGACTGAAATATACTTATAGAAAGAATCAGGGGAAAGCTTGGTTCATGGAAGGGCAAACTACTATCGCTAGGAGGCCGACTCACTTTACTTAACTCGGTGGTCTCCACAATGCCGATCCACTGGATGTCGGCATACCGCCTCCCTGAATGGGTCATTAAAAAGATTGACTCAATAAGGAAAGAGTTCTTATGGAATGGAGTGGACAAAGAAAAACGTGGCTACCATCTTGTACACTGGGACAGATTATGTAGACCCAAGGAAAATGGAGGATGGGGAATCCTAAATCTCCGCCATTTCAATGGCGCTCTTCTGGGTAAATGGTGGTGGAGGATCCTCACTGAGAGTGTCTGAATTTGTCAGAAGATTTTTCAGGACATTTACTCAAGAAGAGGATACATCAACCCCTACAAGCAAGCCCCAGGAAGAGCTTCTTCATTCTGGAAAGGAATATGTCGAGAAGCCCCGATTAATCGGGCAAACATAAAGGTCACTTTTGGAACGGGCATACCATAAATTTATGGATGGATCGGCCGGTGGAATGGACAATCATTATGTAACGCCCCATCTCGGATTCCTAAGGACCTCGCATCGCGTCAATCAGATCGGCCGTATCCAAGTGGAGACGGTAGCCCCACTCGAATACAAGGCCTAAAATGATAAGCGGATAATACATTTAACCAAAAAGATAATCAATAAATAAAACCATAAAGTCTCAAACGGAAACATAATAAAATCAAATAAGGGTCCATAGCCCTCTCTTACACAAACCAAAGCCCTACAAGGGTCCTAATAAAATAAAGGCAATGTCCTCACACACAGAGGTAAAATAGCCTAGGGAGGTTCTCCAACCTCGGTAATATCCTCCCAACTCTCACTGCCTCGAAGCTCGAAGTCTACCTACTCCTCGGGACCTGAAATGAGAGAAGAGAAAGTCGTGAGCTTTCGAATGGAAAGCCCAAGTAAGTACCCCTCGCAAGAATCACAAACGGTCGGTGAGCGGATATTAAATAACATAGGATCATCAAACAAAGGGGCTACACCCCATACAAACAGATCCTAACATCCAACTACGGCCCTCGGGGCCTAGGATGAGAAGTCCAAGAACGACTCAAAGAACACTTCCCACGGCCATCCTCGGTACCGTATTAAAGAAACGCTAGCCTCTCGATTTGCAACAACGACCTCGAGAACGAGCGATTTAACTTGTCGCGGTCGGTAGCGCCACCTCTACGCGTGTGATACGACACGGCCCGACAAATCAACCCCAGCGAGCGGGGATACGAGTCTCGGACCCCACCGCAACCGGCGGAAGATCGAACTCGGTTAGCGCACTCACCTCCCGGCGGACACAAGACCATGTGCCCATGATCAAGTTTACGGCCCGCGGGTGGGTAGTCCGACTAAAGCATTTCAACAAGCGGTAGATCAAACACTACCAAAGCAGAGTAACCAAGCACATACCGGGGAAAGAAACAATCAAACATGTATGTGCATGGAATCAACAAAAGCGAGGACTAAATAGATCATGCTAACAAATAGCATCCAACAAGGCAAGAAAACCCATACAAGGGTAGAAAGCGAGGCAAGAGTGACTTAATTCAGAATTCACTAAGCACAGTGTTCCACGGAATGTCCCTCCCGACGCATCCACGTCGATGCACAGTAATGACAATTACTACTCAATACTACCCCCGACGCAAAATGGACTATTAATATCAATAACAACATTAAAGCGAACTTTCTGAAATTACTGCGCAGTCCCAAAGAACTGCTCATAACTTTTGATCCAGGAACCCGTTTGAGGTGAAACAGGGCTCGTTGGAAAGATCTCTTCCTCATCTTTCCAACGGTACCTTATACAACCCTATCGGGGTTCTACAGGCTGCCCAGCTGCCCCTCGAACGGGACAGCCAGACAGCGGGCACCATTTTACTCTCAACTTTATTGATTCTAGTCTAATAGCTTGGTTAATTAAACTTGACCACACTTAAGGTTAACATGAATTAATCCAACTATTATAGCATCACAATTTCCTTAACGACACAACCAAGTTGACTAGCTTCAACCCAATCAAACAAAATCAGCTCTAACCCTCGTTCTCACATGCAATAATACAAGTTCAACCCACAAGCACCAAGAACCCATGCTTGTATGCCATACCACACATAAGTTCAACCTTATCCTCCTTAGCCATTCTCTGCGAATGAAATCCTGAAATTCGTAATCTCTAAAGGACTATTCAAAATAATCATAGCTTAACAGAATGAAGCACAACTCAAGAAGACCTCCACATCACTACTAAACCTCACAACCTCAATGAATGAATCCATGTTATATTCATTATCATCTATGTAACATCTTAACAAAATAATTTGTTCCCCACTGTCTGATATTATACAACTAACCTCCTCTATATCCACTCATTACCAGCACAACTCCAAGAAACTTCAAATCAACCAATAGGGATTCCAAGGAACCATTTCTTCTCTAGCTTTCCAAACAAACCCAAGTAAAACAAAAGGGTAGCCATCACTTTCATCTAGTTGACCCAACTCAATTCAAAACCCAACCACCAACCTCTTCAAAGTTCAGGTCTGCATACTCACATGTGAACATGCTTTTAAAACTTCAATACATGCAATTCAGTCAGCCTACACAACTCACCGAGCCTCTCTGAACACCCGCACATGCCTCTTAAAACACCCTCCAAACTATCATCCTTTTCTCTAAGCTCTACAAACAATACCAAACCACAGGTCATTAAGATTAAAACCATCCCCAATACACATCATGAAACCTCTACAAGCCCAAACCTATTGCTCTCTAACTCCAAACACCACACACCATCAATGTATGCCTCATTGTTCAACATCACTGATCATGAGATTCACATGCATATTTACCCATTAATCACTCTCATTCAAGTAAAGCATACCATATCCAAGAAGATGCTTACACTAAAATTCTCAAATTTCAAACTACCATTATTATCATATAACTGGCACGCACATATCATCCTTCTATCTCTTCCATGAATCCTTACAAACATTATCATGCATTTTTACTCATGGGATCATTCAAAGAAAAATTTCTAACATGTTCTCATCTACACCATTATGATTCATCATGCCTCTAAACATATAGAGTAAATCTATGCATGTAAACCATTCCTTCATTCTGACCGCCTACTATTATGTCAGGGAAGGGAATCTCACCGGCACTAGGCGACAGTTCCAAAAGCTCCAGGTGGTGGTGGCTCCTCAAGTGGTTCTCTTGCCCCCCAACTGATGTAAATGACAAGTGGAGTTATCCCTTGGGGGTTCCCTATCTCTTATGTAAGCTGGCGACCTCTGATGGATGAGACGAGATCTCTCCACGACGGCGGTTTTGGGAACGGCTCAACGATCTTCGGATACCTCGGGCGGTTGAAACGGCGCCAACCCCTCCGCGGCCAAGTCCACCACGATGAGGAATATCGCACCTCAGACCCGCGTGCATGTGTATGAGGCTTTTGCGTAAATACCCCCTAAGGTTTGATTAAATTAAATCCATAGCAAACATAGGAGGGGAAATTTTCCTTAAAGTCCTCCTTTTTCCTGATTTTATACATGGGTCCCTGGCAACCTCAACCAAACTAATCCTTTTAATCTCCCTTGTAATCCATTACGGTACGTAATCTATCAACAAATATCATGTAGTTCCTTGTAAAGAGATATTCTCCCTTTTTTTTTGTTTTTGCGAAAAGATCCCTCACCTCTCATATAATTGTGTTTCCATGAAACATCATCTTTATAATTAAACCCCACCTTTTTTATTTAATCAACCTTAGGAAATTTTCTTCAATTAATAAAATAATTAAACACCACAACATCAAATTACTTATAAAACCTTTGGTTTTTTACACATTATGCAACACATTCCCAAGCATATATGAACTTGCAAACCAAAAGCACCTAACTATCCAACAGGCAAGAGGCAGATTACAAAGGGGTTTACCATCATGCTTAAGCCAGGCCCACTTGCCTTCGGAGAAGCAGAAAGTCTAGAGCTCATCGAACTTGCAATAACAACCCCCTAATCATAATGTGACAACGGATGTTAAGGAGTGGGTGCTTACCACTAACAAAACATTCAGCGTCAAATCCTCAGCCATCTATTCGTGGACCGGATGGGATCAGAGTGAAGCGGGGACCCGTGCTCCGAAGCAACCGTGTCCTCTCAAGGTCAAATTATTTGCCTGGTTAGCCAAGGAAAACCGAATCCTCACACTAGACAATCTGCACAAAAGGCAGTGGGAAGGGACGCGCACAAGATGCTACTTATGCGATAGCGCGGATGAATCAGTCGAGCACCTGCTCATCTCATGCCCTTACACTACAAGGATATGGAATCACTTCAGAGGCATGTTAGGGATAAGCACAGAGGTAACTGAGTTAAAAGCCCTATGGGGTTCGGGGACCTCCCCACTTAGGGTGGACCATACCCTACTGGAGGGCCGGACCTCACCGTCATGGCGATCATATGGAGCACCTGGGGTGAAAGGAATAGGCGATGTTTCCAAGAAAAACAACGCGTTTTTTTGCAAATTATTCGCGATATCTCCTTCCTCATTCTCTATTGGTTGGATGCAGCTCCAATTGCAAAAAGGCCAAAGCTGGAGGCGGCAGCAAACTTGGTGAAGCGCACTTTGGAATTCTCTGCTACCACACCCAGACATGATGGCGAGGGACGGGACCCCTTTGAAGATGACCCAACTAATTAAGGACGGACCTGAGCTGACTTGCAGAGACCCTTTTCCGATCAGGAGCAAGGATTCATATGAACAATACTCTTGTAATCTCTTGATTGAGAAATGTTTCTCTGTAATCGACTCTTATTATCAATTATCATAAATAAAATGTGGTTTACCACTTATTCAAAAAAAAAAACAATGGTGGAGAATTTTGCTCTAGTGCTTTTGATGGCTTTTGTGTAGAGAATGACATTAAGAGAGTGAAAATTGTTCCTCACACTCCATAACAAAATGGTGTCATTGAAAGAATGAATAGAACCATGTTTACCAAGTTCAATCTTTTATGAAAACCTTGTAGAAGATACTTAGTTTCTATGAAACTCTTTTTATTACCAAAAAAAAAAATCTAAAATATTTAGTTCAATTTTTCCAAATCATGTATAGAACAATTGCTGACTTTGAATATGTTTTGCTCCAAAAGGAAGTAGGATTTGAAGCATGATATAGTTTCTCTGAAACACGACAATGATATGGAAGTTCCTAGAAAAAGAAAACACAACATATGATTTCTCAAACCATATATTCCGAAAAAATAAAATAAAAACCCACTAACTATTATATACAATTCATTTCCCCAGCATAACAATTATAACGACCAAAACAATCAAACTGTTATTACAGCTGATATACTATCAGGTGATTGGCTTTGTGCAAATAGGGACACAGGCAACACTAAACAATTATTTGCCAAAGCCTTGATAGCTACTTGTGCTTGGAATATCTGGAAGGCTAGGTGTGACACAATTTTTAATCACAGAAAGCATCAGCCCTATAACATTTTTATGCAGGCCCTTGCAATAACACAGGATCATTTTTGGAGATTTCAGAAGCAGTTCAGGGAGTACATTCATTGTTCTTTATTTAAGCAAACATTAACTGTTATGTGTGATGCAGCCTGGATTGATGAAAGTCCTATTTGTGGTGTAGGTTTTGTGGTAATCAAAGGAAGAGATTCTATTCTTATGGCAGGATGTTCTTCAGAAAGGGCTGACTCAAGTCTACATGCTGAGATTCAAGCAATACAAATAGCAATGGTGCAGTGCAAACTGAAGGGATGGAAGCTTGATAATATTTTTTCAGACTGTCTTCAAGTTCTTCAGATTATTAGAAATGGTGCTGATCCAAACTCACAAAGTATCAGAGAGAGCATACTTACCATTGAACAACTCATGGTGGAGCAACCTGAAATGGAATTCAAATACTGCCCAAGAGAATTCAATCTCTTAGCAGATTCTCTGGCCAAGCATGCATTCAGAAACCCTGGATTATCACTATTTCACAGAGGAAGTGACAGACCACACTGGCTGGATGACCTATCTATTACACTTGGACTAGCCTTTTGAGTATTCCCAGTTTTTATGTCTTAGTAGTATCTCAGTTTTTCTTATGTTTCCTTTAATGTAGCTTGTTGAAAGCTCTATCTGGTCAAAAAAAAAAAAAACAATCAAACTGTGAATCAGTATTGCATTTGTATCATCAACGGCCAACAATAATCGTAAGTGTAGCATGATTTGCACTATGCAACTCCTCATCCTTGGATGATGACTCTGTCAGACAGGAGGCACTTCCGGCCATAAACCCAGGTGATCTTGGTTTAGGCAACGAGGCTTCTCTATTCCCCAACATAAATAGCACTGAGGCCATTGTTGGCCTATCTTCCGGTGTTCTTGAACACACAGAAGACCCACATTGATACATCTCATTATTTCAACAGTGCCCATCGAGGTTATAATACATTGATGGATCGATCAAGTCTATGCTTTTGCCTTCATTCCACAAATTCCATGCCTGGATTTACCATAAAATAAAATATAAATTAAAAAGGATACTAATTGTTGATTAATATTGATTTGATAACTTACCATCCCTAGGAGATAGAGGTGTGGATCAGCCAGATAAGCACCCTTGTTTTTCTGGCCACTAATGATTTCCAGCACTAGAACTCCAAAGCTATACACGTCTGATTTCACTGAGAAGATGCCATCCATGGCATACTCGGGAGACATGTAGCCACTGCACAACAAGACAAGTTGGTAAAAGGTTGTAGCTAGCTAGCTGCAAGTTTCTAATCTAGGACTAGAGGTTCGGGTTACATATTACTTACTAAGTTCCTACCACTTTTCTGGTTTTAGTTGAAGCCTCACCCTCCTCACCAGATATCCTTGCCATTCCAAAATCCGAGATTTTTGGATTCATTTCCTTGTCCAAAAGAATATTACTGGCTTTAAGGTCTCTGTGAATGATCCTAAACCTGGAATCTTGGTGCAAGTATAGAAGTCCTCTGGCAACACCAAGTATAATGTTGTAGCGAAGTTTCCCAATCCAAAAGCACTCCTTTGTGTTTTATCTGAAGCCAGTCATGTTTCTGAATTATAAGAATTTTTGAAACAAAGATACGCAGAAATAGAATAAAAAGATGGTAGATGATGAGGACTAATTACCAAACAAGAAGGCATCCAAGCTTTTGTTAGGCATGAATTCATAGATTAACATCCTTTCCTCCCCATGAATGGAGTAACCAAGAAGACGAACAAGATTTCTATGTTGAAGCTTGGCAATCAACATGAGTTCATTCTTGAACTCATCTATTCCTTGTACAGAAGTCTTGGAGAGTCTCTTCACAGCTATTTCTTGTCCCTCTTCTAGTTTCCCCTGTATATAGTTGTCAGAACATACAATAGTTGAATATAAAATTTAAATTTTAAAATTAATAATCCTTTAAATGAGGAAACTAATTACCTTGTAAACAGGGCCAAAACCACCCTCTCCGAGAATGTTCTCTTCTGCAAAGTTGTTTGTTGCTGTGATTACAGCATCGAAATGGAAAAATGGAAGCTCTAGTGAATCATTCTTGTTGTCATTACTGTGAGTAACAATGCCTGTACTAGTCATCAGGCCCTTTCTTCTCCTCTTCTTCACAGTCCATATGCACATGGAAATGAAAGCCATTATTACTAGTAATCCTGAGACTATGCTCACTGTGAGTGGCAGGACAATTCTTCCTTTCTTCTTAGTATGCCCCGAGATTGATTCTGAAGAACCATTGAAATAGGATTTCTCAATGAAACAGAGGTTAGATTCTAAAATAGCCACGCTAGCTACTTTCTGGGTTAGTTTTCATAAGCTAAACATTCTTCCCACCAATCGGCATAAAACGTACAACGTCGGAGTCTAGTTTAGTTTATTCTTCTGGAATTATATCTGAAAGTAAAGGCTTAAAGTAGAAGTTTGACATACCTAGATCTGCAGCGGCAAGCCGGATATAGAGATCTTGGCCCCAACCGGAGATCACCCCAAAGTCTACGAGCTCCGTGACCCACATGATGCAACCTCTCCCACCATCACGGACATCGGCACTTGCGTATCCGGTGCAAGAGCAATTTTTCAGGCAAGAAGCCTTACATTCATCAAGGTTCATACTCATGTCCATCATAACACTAGAAGTGTCTGGCAGGGTTGCGTTAGTCAACAGCATGAACCCATCAGTTCTATTGCGACAGTCCAGCGATGTCTTCCGAACACACCCTCCGGAGCCATCCCTCAGCGCCCAGTTTTCAGGAAACCTGGGCTTAAAACCTTGGAAGCAATGGCACATTGGGGATGTATCGATGCTGCAAACACCATAAGAGCCGCATAAAGAGAACCCGTCGCACTGGGCCTTGGGAGTGTACCAGAAGAGCCCCCAACCGTCACTGCCTCCGAGCCACACAAATCGCTGGGTGGCGCCGGTGTGGTTCATCACCAACCTTGTTTTGATGGACTTGTCAGTTGTTTCGTCAGAATAGTAAATCTCGTCCTTTGTATTAAAAAAGTGAAAGTTGAACTCACGGAAGGTCTTCATCTCCGGCGCGCCAGTGAATGCCTCTCCGTTCCATGGCCCTGAACGCCATTTACGCGCCGTCCCAGCCCATGCCGTTATCTGTGGATCGCCACGGATGTCCACTGACAAGACGTAATCTCCAGGGGATGGATCGCTTTCACTCTTCCACGCCGTGAGATTACGATTAAGACCGGTTCTGAGATCTACGCCGAGCTTCATACCAGGTAGCAAACTGTCAGTCGGGTGATCAAAGCTCTGCCATGCAAAGCTTCCATTGGTGATGGTGCTTGCTTCTGTCACAACAAGGTTTCCATTGCCTAAAAACTTGGCAACCGGGGTGGTGACACCAGAGGTAGCTGAGGACCAGAAGATGGTGGAGTTTCGGTTGGTGATGATGAGATTGCCATCGCTGGTGAGCTTTAGAGTTCCGGTGGTGTCTGGGACAGGGTGCTGGCGGTTGGCAACCCATACTATAGTTTGAACTGAGATCTGGTTGAACCAAAGCCCCACATACCTGTTATGACTGTTGGCGGGGGTGAAGAACCCTAAGACGAAGGACCCACCGGCTGAGACCAGGGTTTCGCCGTCCACGAGAGGTGTTGCTGGGGTTATGGTGTCTCTAGAAATGGTGAGAGAAAAGTGAATGAAGAGTACTGAAATGATGAACATTGGTGTTTGGATGTTGGTCCTCATAGTTTCCTGCCCTGCTGGCTGCTAGCTATGTTGCAATTCTCATGTATATGGGCAAGGACAAAAGGTTGAGCTGTTGACCATAAAAAGTATTACCGTGTCCACTTGCAGTTTTCTTTTCGTATAGAACTATTATTCTGCGCCGCCTCAATTATGACTTGAACTGAACAACAAACAACCTTCATTAATTAGATCTGAAGAAGATATTAAATTCAGGAATAGTTAATTGGACATGATTAAAATTTGTGTTTCAATAACAAGATATTAAATTCAAGCACCAACAAAGAAGCTATGGTCTCAAAGAACTATTTATTCATGCATTACATGGGAATTTTTAAGCACCAACCACTTTGCCTTAATTTCCTGGTGATGGTCTCATCATCTCAGAAAATCCTACCCATGCCTAAGTCAAGCAGGACGTTAGTAGCTTTGAGATCCCTGTGAACATTCATGAATCTTGAGTTAATTTTGGGGCAAATTCTCAGTTAGCATCTTAGTCTTGACCAATGACTTGTCCTAATCATCGGTTAGTCTGGATAGAAGGGCAGAAGGTCAGAAGAGTTGGCTTGAATCTAATCTATAATATGATGATTGCGTACTTAAATTTACTACACTTGATTGTCAACGAATCATTCAGACTTGAATCTAATCTAACTGTGATAGAAGACTAATTAAGAAAATAAACAACCTAAAGTCCAAACAACAGAAAAAACGCAAAATGAAATTATGGTTACAGGTTTGACAGACCTAAACTCCAAACAACCAAGTACATTACTTATTTGAAATTCGGCTTAATTAATTCATATCCGATCGATTTAAGGATAAATATACAGTTCATCACCAAAATGAAACAGAGCATACCGAGATCAGCAACGGCGAGACGCACATAGAGATCGATCTTGCCCGCTATTTGTGTAGATCCCAAAGTCGGCAAGCTCCGTCACCAAGATGATACTGACGATCGCACTCGAATAGCCGGCACACGAGCAATTCGTCGAACACCAGCTCTGCACTCATCCAGGCTTAAGCTCATGTCGATTATGGCCCTCGTTGTATACGGCTGGAGCGTATAGCTCACCGTCATGAATCCGTCGGTCAGGTTCCTGCAGTTCAGGGCCGTGCGCCGCAGACAACCCACCGAAGGAATCCCTAAAAACCAAACCGTACTACTACTGATTGGCCTTTTAAGCTTGACTACTCTTACTTAGCACTCTTCCTCACTTCATGTAGAATTATTTGATATGTTAATGCCCAACGCGAACAATAGAAATTAGACTTATGTATGTCACAGGCGACAAACGCCAACACATTAGGGGCCAACAACAGTTATGGGGTATTGAACCTAAAATCTCTCAACCAACACCACCCAAAAATCCAATAAGAATAGGTCAAAAGGCCATTAATTATATATATAAAAATTATTGACTATAAACCCTCGGTTCTATAAAAGTCACTATCCTTCTCTTCAAGTGTACCTAATGCTTATCCTTTGCATTTACGAGGGGATGAGAACATCAAAAACAACACGGCAGCGAATAAGGAGAAGATTTGAGGACTCAATGAAGACATTGAATGTCTATTTTATTTTTATTTTTCCGACTAAATCTGTTATAATAAACCTTTCATATTAATTAAAAAATAATGTACCTTGAAAGTGTTACTCTAGTTCAATTTTGGACTTTAATCATAGTAAAATTCTACATGCATTATGGGTGGATGTAGACTAGATAAAAGTCAGAACCAAATTAAATTTATTATGTCATTTACTATCCATGAAGGAGAACTTTGGCGATTAGGCCCGGTAAAGTTGTTGTAAATGCGATCGAGTCGTAGGTTAGTCATTAGGAGAACGGTATACTTTGCAAAAAGCGGGGGTAAGTGCATGTCTGATAAACTCAAGTGGTCAGGACCCTTACGGGACCGTGTGCATCTTGGGAGAGCTTTGTTGCACCGGACTGCCCTTTATGTCATTTACTATCCATGCATTGTTAATTTTTCATCTATATTTTATTATTAATATAATTAACTAATAAGCAATCCACAACAGTTTATTTGTAGACTCAAATAAACGTGTTTAATAGTGAAACAACAAGAGTAGGTATATCTTGGAGAATCCCAAATGGAGAGTGTGGATTATGTAGGAGGGTATTGGCCAACTCTTACTTCAGAGGCACTATCAACCCCTACAATAAGACCAAGAGGAACACCTCGTTATTTTGGCGAGATATCTTGGAGCAGAGGGATAGTACCATGACCAACATGGAGGTGAAAGCGGGGCGGGGAACACATATCAACCTATGGAAGGAAAACTGGCTACATGGGCAGGCTCCAAGCAATACTTAATTTCCTTGAGCTCCAACCACTAATTATCAATGAATATCTAACAGTGGACGACGCACACAGCCGGCTGCTCAGCAACAAGCCAATCCTAAAGCAGGGACCCCTCACCTTGGCAGGCACACAACAATTGAATACCCTTAAATACGACATCTTGCAGAGAAATGCACAAGAGGAGGATCGCCGCAAATGGAAGCTCACTAAGGTTGGGGAATTCACTGTAAAGTCCCTATACACATTCATGGTGGATGGTGGCCTATGATGCCCACTGGGAAATCGATTCTGGAAAACACCATGTCTGCCAAAGGTGAAATACTTCGCATGGTTAGCCTGGGATGACAAGATTCTAACCTTGCAGAATCTGGTCAAATGAAAATGGAAAGGGGAAAGGACCTACTGCTACCTGTGCAATGCTGAGAGCGAGACCACGAATCACCTATTGTTCCAATATCCATATACGGATAGTATCTGGAACCATTTCTCCTTGCGGTTCGGGCTGAACTGAAGACCAAACTACCAATGACATCTGGGGTACCGCCCAATTTACCACACAACTGGACACGGAAAGCCAACCTGGATGGAGCTTAGCAGCGATGGCAATAACCTGGAGCGTGTGGATGGAAAGAAATAGGAGATGCTTTCAAAATAAACAACTTGTTTCTTTGAAATTAATCCTCTTTATTGATTTCCTCATGCTCTCTTGGTTTGATCGCGATTCACGAAGCTAAGCGGCGAAAATTTTGCCAAATGAGTAGCGGCCGGTGGCAAAAAGGAGTTTGGCTCTCACTCGCGAGGAAGACCACCCTCGACCACCGGATGCAGACTTCGAAGACGAGGAGACCGTGATCCCATCGGAGATATCGGTGCAGTTAGCCAGCCAGGCACCAACCTACACACTACAACATCTCAACAAGGAGGGCCATCAAACTAAGTGCAACGAGGAAGGGAATGAGTTACCCCTCGCTCAGGCCAATAAAAGTCACTCTTAGCATTTACTCTTGGAGGATGGAGTGTCCCCTTTAGGACCATGACTTCAAGTTTGAGTTTGTATGTCTTATTAGAACCATGCACGCGGAGTGGAAGTGGACTAGGACACGAATCTCTTAAGCAGTCGAGTAGGCCCACGTACATGAGGGAGACCGCAATGATTAGGGGTACAAGTGAGCTCTTTAAACATCGGGGTGGCTCTCATACAAAAGTAAAAAAAAGTGAAGTGCAAAAAAAAAAAAACATGAGAGATAGTCAAAAAGGTGTGAACAATAGCTTGACCTAATGATTGTGTACTCAAAACACAACTGTTAGGGGTACAAGTGAGCTTTTAAACATCGGGGCGACTCTCTTATGAAAGAAGAAAAAAAAAACAAAGTGAGTGAGCCAGTCAAAAAGGTGGGAGCAATAGCTTGTTCTAATGATTGCGTTCTCCTACTAGTTTGAAGGTGCCAAAAGACTCGCCCCTGCAGACCAGTGGTACTAACCTTTATTCCTCTTCGCGTGCACTTACCCATAAGACATAGGACACTCAACTTGGAACCTATGTCCATCATAAACTCTCCTGCGTCAAGAGTAGATGCTAATTTGACAAGTATCAGACCGAGCACCCCTCGTACACCGAATTGTAATAGATAGTAACGCTGGCTCTCCTCAAAGACCAAAAATACTTGTACTTTCGGTTCGACCAGAAACCGATTTTCTTTGACATTAATATAAGTGGTTTATCCACCTTTTCAACAAAAAAAAAAAAAACAAGAGTAGGTATAAATGTGGTTTATCTACTTACTCGGGGAAAAAAAAAAACAAGAGTAGGTAAAACTCATGCTCTTAATTCATAGATAATAAATTAAAATTCCAAATTATACCTATAATTTAGTGGAAACTTAGATAGTTATTTAATTTAGTCTACTCAAATATCTCTATAAAATATACTCACCTCCAACAACTGACACAAAAAAAAACATCTTTTCACTTCATAGAATATATGCATAACACATAAATGAGTATGAACTTTCACAAAGACAATTGACTAGCACATTCTCTCTGGGAGATTGAGGGTTCAAATCACGTCATTGGACTGTTTTTAGCAGCTTATCCACATTTATAAAAAACACATAAATGAGTATTTAAATCAAATATTTTTTTGTTGAGTTTGTGGCTTCAAATTTAAATGCATGGGTGTGTTCGAGCCCGTGCAAATGATTGCAGGTTTGTAGAAGAGGGTTCTTAGTTATTGTAATGATTTAGTCCCACATCGGCCGCTCAAGGGGATGTCATGCACATGTAAGTGTTGGGCACCCCTTCCCTAGTAAGCCGGTTTTCTAGGCGAGTTAAGCCCAACACTTGTGTGGGGCCGGGGTGGGCCAATGGACTGGGGTGGATTCGTTACATTGGAAATCTGTAACACACATGTGATGGGTAGAACTCACTCTTAAAAGCTAGCCGTTAAGAGGAGGGTGACCACCACATATATGTACACTACATGTTCTTTTAATTAGTTGATGTGCGACTAAATCGTTACAATATCCCACCCATCGAGAGCTGCCGCCCTCGTCAGCCTAATTCAAGAACGACTCTGGGACTTGCCCCCGCTCCGCGAAGGCACTCCAGCGCCTGACCGCAGGGGCCAACACCAACCACGGTCCACCTGGGCAAGTGAGTCCCTACATCGACTCTCTCAATGAAAGCATCATTTGTAACACACATGTGATGGATAGAACTCACTCTTAAAAGCTAGTTGTTAAGAGGATGATGCCCATCACATATATGTACACTACATGTTCTTTTAATTAGTTGATGTAGGACTAAAACGTTATAATCCATTGGCCCCAAGTGTTGGGCCTAACTGCCCCAAAAAACAGGCCTACTAGGGAAAGGTTGCCCAACACTTATATGTACATGACACCCCCTTGAGTAGCCGATGCGGGACTAAATCATTATAGTTATACAGAGAGATGCATAATCAGTTGCACGGTCGTGCACTGACAAGCAACTCTCTGTTTCTTGGCTGCAAGCTTTGTTCTCAAAAATTAGAAATTCCCGATAGATGTACAGGGTCGAGCACGCTCGTGTAAGATGACGCACACTCGTGTTCTGATCAAAGTTCATGTTTTAATCGGGCACAACTACCGTGAAATAGATGAGGAAAATTTCGAGGGTTTTCTCTGTTCTGTCGAAAGGGAGAGAGCTCTTGAGGCTGAATTAGAAGATGAGGCTCTACGATTAGCTTGAGGAGGGTTAAGATCGGTTTGGAGACTCCTAAGGATCTTTGATTTGTTCTTCCTTCTTGCTTGTAAGCACTTTGAATCCAATTTCTCTTCTTGGTGCTTAAACCCATTGTTGATTAAGCCATAGTAGAATTCTCTCGTCGCCTCTGCTGGTTGATGTGGGCTTGGATAGCTAAACCATGTTAAATCCTTGTGTCTTTGTGTATGCTTGTTGCCCTAACTGTTCTTGTGTGAAATTGTGCATCCATTTTGTTGTTCCGCTGTCCATGGATCCTCAACATTTATTAATTGATGAAAAACTTATTTATGTAACTTCTGCATTATTCTGCAATTACACAATATAAGAATGATTACAGATAGTCTGCATTCAATCAACAAAGAACAATTTAAATAAGTAGAGTACATAGCTCAAGAGAATTACATGATGGGAATCTACATTCATATTACTCAAACTCCATCTTTCTATTTTATAAATACCTATCGACCTGTTTGTACTGTAAGTGTGACATTGTTTTTGGTATAAAAGTTGGCCTGATCTGTGCTTGAACCGAGTCCAGCATAAACAATATCTTCAAAACCAGGTGCTTTTGGCTCTAATAACGGTGCATTATCATTGCCCAGCATCAGAACCACCGATGACATGATCGGCCTGTCTTCAGGCCTTCTTTGCACACACAAGAGACTAATATTTATGCATCTCTTGACTTGAGCAGCTGAAAATGAGTTGTGGATTAATGGATCTAATAAATCCAAGGCCTTCCCTTCATTCCATAAGCTCCAAGCCTGAAACAATTGTTAATCAGTTTGGTATCTTTTATATATATATATATGGAAAAAATAGATAAACGATGATCCATTTTATATTTTTTTTTAAAAAAAAAACTTCAACTGATCATCTGGAGATCGAGGAGAATAAACACAACATTACTTACATTTCCAAGAAGAAAGAGGTGTGGCTGTGAGAGAGAAACTCTACTCCTCTGTCCACTTATGATTTCCAGGACTAATACGCCAAAGCTAAACACATCCGACTTCACTGAGAAAATCCCATCAAGTGCATACTCTGGTGCCATATATCCACTGCATTGCCAATATGATTTATGATCATCAATATTTGAATTTCAATTCATGCATTATATAGATAGGAATTTTGAAACTGGACTTACAATGTGCCAACTACTTTCCTTGTGATGGTCATACTCTCGTTTTCTCCTGAAATTCTTGCCAAGCCAAAGTCTGAGATTTTGGGGTTCATTGCACTGTCAAGAAGGATGTTACTGGCCTTGAGATCCCTGTGGATGATCCTGAATCTTGAGTCTTGGTGAAGATACATAAGGCCTCGAGCAATGCCTACAATGATGCGCCAGCGTGCTTGCCAGTCAAATGTACCCCTTTTCTTTGTCTAATTAATTAATGACGAGCAAAATCATTTTGGCTTTCATTTCACATGGATGTTTTAGCTGACAAGATGATAAAGAGTAAAAAACAAGAGATGCACAAAGACTAACCAAATAGGAAAGCATCTAAGCTTCCGTTTGGCATGTACTCGTAGATGAGCATCCTTTCCTCTCCTTGAATGCAGTAGCCAAAAAAGGCCTTTACAAGATTGCGGTGCTGGAGCTTGGCAATCAAAATGACTTCATTCTTGAACTCATCAACGCCTTGTGTTGAATTCCTTGAGAGTCTCTTCACTGCTATTTCTTTTCCTTCAAGCTTCCCCTTTAGGAAAGAATCAACACATTACTTATATGAAGTAATCCTTTGAGTGTTGCATGCTGCTAGAGATGAATGATATTTAGAGTCTATGTAGTCTATTAATTACCTTGTAAACGGGGCCGAAACCTCCTTTTCCAAGAATATTTTCAGCAGCAAAGTTGCCTGTAGCTGCCATTACAGTACTCCATTGAAGTTGTGGTAGTTCTAGTTCATCATCTCCTCTTATATCTTTCTCATGTTGATGATGTGCAATAGAAGCTGAATATCAGACAGTAGTCAAAGATTAGATGAATGTACTGTGATATCTCTTTTCACAATTTCTATATTTGATTTCTGAGAGTGTGTCATGCAGTTTACCTTTCATCATCCTCTTCTTTCTCCATGAACAAAAGCCAACCATTGGAATTACTAGGACCGCAGCTGACAAAACAGTGATCAAAACCACAAATTTGCCAAGATTTTTCTTGCTAGACTTGGTCGTGACTGAACTTGTTGGGCCACCTTAACCAAATGAAAAGGCACTGTTAGATTTTTTTTTTTTCTACTTCAAAACAACCAGATCAATTTTATAATAATAATAATATCAACTTTCACAAAAATAAAGTTAGTTAGTCTATTTTGTTTTGTAGCTCAAGAGGAAGCACGGTATGACAATTCGTCGAACAACTGATGTGCAATTTCACATGCATCTAACAATAGAACAATGGATTAGACCATTCAAAGAAGATATACAAGCATTCAATGAAGAACAAAAGAAGGCACCAAATTTAACGTGGTTTGGCCAAAAAAAGCTTACATCCCCAGAAGGATAATGCTTTACAAGAGGAACAAAGAGAAAACAATGGCTTAAACCAAGCCACAAGAGATTTACAAGAGTCACCACTTTTCTCTCACCTCTAAACACTTTAAGGAATTCACCTTAATAAGATGAGATCTATAATTTCTCTAGCTCTTGATCACCTTTTCTTTTCTCTTTTCACACACACCTCTTCTTTACCCTACTACAAAGCCTTATAAACCCCAAAAGAAATTTGGACCATTGGATTAAAAGAGATGCAGATTTGGCTTCATCCCAATGATTAAACCACGGTTTAACACTTTTCACAAGTAGAAGTTGAAAGTTCAAATCAAGTGAGTTGTTTCTAATAACTTGTCCACATTTATCAATAATAATAATAATAATAATAATAATAATAATAATAATAATAATAATAATAAGAAGAAGTTACCGTACAATCCCTGATAGTTTAGATTTTTCCTTTTCAGTCCCTCCTTTTTCAATTAATTACTTTTTAGTCTTTTTTGTTACTTTACCTATTAATCTTTTGCAAAAACCCCGAATTGCCCTTGCACTTGCCGCCCAAAACCTCCTTTATATTGAAAAGACAGGTTACTTTAATTTTCTCTTTCCCTTGTACCTGTTACTTTTCATCCCATCTTTCAATTAATTTTCTCTTTCTCTTTTCATCTCACACTGCAGCTATGTGCTTTCTGGCTTTCAAGAGAAGGAACATCCCTTCTTCTCCTTCTTCTCTTCTTCCTTTTCTTTTATGTACTTTCTTTTGCAGAGAAATTCTTCTTCGAGTTTCGTAGAGAAGGAACAACGGAGGTGAGTCCGGGACAGCAAAAGGTTGGGTGGGAGAGTTTTGCAAGGACAAACAACAGCAAAGGTTTTATCCTGCACTCACTTTCCCATTGTTTTTCATAGCTTGCGCAGTATAATTCTGTTGTTTTTGCCACGACATTCTTGTTGCAGGATTTCAATGGAAAACTTTTTCGCCGTCGCGCTATATAGGGGAGAAGATCTAACCTTGGAGTTCATAGTGCTGATTTCTTGGGAGTCAGTAATGGATGAGATATGTGAACACTGGGACCTTGACCCCTCTGGCGTGAGAGTGAGGTATGTCACACCAGACGATCAGAGAACAACTTGTCTCATTGACACTTCAATGGACTTTGTGCGTATGTATAACATACATCATTCGTTCGAGAAGATATAGTCGACCTTAATGTGGATACAAGTGAAGTGACCATGGGCGACCAGTGCGGGCCTTCATTTCCAACGTAATTTACTATCTTTTTTTCTCGGGCCATGTAAAATTGAAAGTGCTTATTTATGACATTATATTGCTGCTTAGTATTTCCTGCAACCGTGTATTACAAACAAGGAAACACTTACTATTTCCCCTAGCTAAGTGCTTACTTTTGGCCGTATCCACTAAGTATTCCTTATATTTGTTTATTATCGACAGTAAACGTTTAACATCATATGTTTGTGCTTATTTTTACCCCCCTGGGCTTAGTTTTTTGCCGTACTGCTTAGTATTGTCTCACTAAAATAATCTCTTATCAATCAACAGGACTCCTCTAGTCGAGAGCATGTCCTTGAACAAATACACAATGCTATAACATCGACCAACATAAGATTCTCTGAACATTGTGTGTTCTTCTCAAATTCCCGAAATTGCAGTGCTTTCGAGGTTGGCTGAGCGATTTCGGAATGTGGAACACTTCAGGAATGCGCTTTGACACTTTGCTATCAAACGACAATTTGACTTCAATTTCAAAAAAAATGACAAACTATATTTCACCCATCCCAGGCCATGATAAGCCGACGGATGCATCCCCGGCCTCCGGATACGGCCACCCATTACGAAGAGACAGCATGGATGGCCGAAGTGGAAAAGAATTGACTCGCAAGCTTTTGATGTGAGAGAGTTGCGGTGCAGCCACTGTCAAAACGGTGGCCAAAATCGCAGCACTTGCAACCCAGTAATAGCTGATTAAATTGCTCTGTCTCAGCTACAATGGTTACTTGTTCGGTTGAAACTTTTTGTATGATGGGGACATAGATTGCGAAATGCTTCGTTGTGTGTCGGAATAAATGAGTCTGATATTGTTTTGACCACTTTTGTCATATACTAAAGGTTTACATGACCGCGTTTACATGATACACATTCACTTTTCCAAACAATGGTGCTATAAGAAAAACCAGAAGAAAGAAAATAAATGGCATAAGTATCAATACTAAACAGTAAATATCGGATAATAAGCGCTTATTAAAGGATAGTAATCACTTAAAGATAGTAAGCACTTAGTATAGAATAGTAACCTGGAGGAAAAAAAAAATTGTCAAAACAATGAAGGCTTGGTTCAGTTTTCGAGGCACTCTCACAAACGTGGTTGACATGTACAAAAGGCTATCAAATCCAACGAGAGGCAAAAGGGCAACAGCGTCATTTCCATCCGTAAGTAACTTACGTTTGGTTTGGGAATATGGCACGAAAAGTAAATCTCCGAAAAAGGAGGGACTATATGGGATACCGAAACTTAGAGAGATTATATAGGGATTTCAAAAATTTATAGGAATTATATATTACTTTTCTATAATAATAATAATAATAATAATAATAATAATAATAATAAGACCATAGATGGTGTATTCCTCCGATCAGAAGATATGCAATAATTTGGAGGTTGGCTCTTCAAACACGCTTCCTTTTTATTTTAAAACTTTTTGTTAGACCAGTCAATTTTATAAATAAATGTGATTTATCTATTTTAATAAAAAAATAAATAAAATAAATAAAAATAGTCCGTCCTAAAATGATATGTTTTTCTAATTAAAATTATGAATAAATTTATTTTTCAATTAAAAAAACATATCTAAAAAACTTAAGCTAATAATAGAACCATAGAATTTATCATTGTGTAATTTAAAACTTATGTTAGTCTGACCATCACAATATTGTTTGATGCTACGGTCCATATCAACATAGCATCTTATACGTCAACTAGATAAAATTGTCATTTAAAAAATAATCTTGTATTTATAAAATATATTTATTTATTTATTTATTTTGTTTAAAATTAGCATTACCCTATGGACTAAGGCAACCAACTAATTTCTACCAACTAAACTAATAGATGGTTTGAATTGTGCAAAATAAAATATTTTATGTTAAATTTAAATAAATGAAGATAAAAAATGTTGAATGATCCCAAATTTCAAAGTTATTTTAAATTATTCTCTAAAGAAAACAAATGGTGCCATCATAGATATGCTCAAAGAAATGTATTTCCGAAGACATTTCCATAGGATAATGCATCAGCTTCACCCAATTAATACTAGGCATGGAAAATTGTTCAAAGATAATTTAAATGTAGTTGTTTATCAACTTCATTCCAAGATTTGAAAGGGTCTAATGTTCATACAATAAAGAACATGACTATCTTTTCATTTGAGTGAGCTAACTCGAACTTACAGTTGAGTTTCCAGTGCCAATATATATATGTCAGTATATATGATCACTGCAACATCCTAACTTCAACCTGATTTAATTTGAACCAGCAGAACAATAGCAAAATACTATCAATCACGCTGACCAATATTTACATCCATGCTTTTAACGTGTAATTAATCACTGTAAAATTAACTAAATCAGGAAATACTCGTGTAATTAATTACCCGCGCATATAAACAGTGAATGGATCAGCGTACCTAGATCGGCAGAGGCTAGCCGGACATAGACCTCGCGCCTGCCATAAGAGACAGTTCCAACGCCGACGAGCTCCGACACCCAAATAATGCACCCTCTTCCGTAAATATCAGCACTGGCATAGCCCGTGCACGAGCAATTCGTCAAGCACTTCTGTCTGCATTCGTCGAGGCTTATTGTAGTGTGGAAGCAGGTGGCCATGGCCGTGTCCGGCAGCGACGTATGGGTGACAGTCATGAACCCGACGGTCCTATTTTTGCAGTCCAGCGCAGTGAGACGCACACAGCCGGACGACAAATCTCTTTGATCCCACTCCTGCTGCGTCTTGGGCCTGAACCCTCGCAAGCAACTGCAAATAGGCGAACTGTTAAGGTCGCATAGGCCGTAAGGCCCGCATTGTGAGTACTCGTCGCACTGGCTCTTTGGCAGGTTCAAGACAAGGTTCCACGTGCTGATGCTCTCATTCCACAATAACCGTTCCACCTTGCCGAACTGGTTTGCCGTCCACCGGCTCAGACTCTTCGGATTTTGAGGACCAAACATGTAATAAACCTCGTCCATGCTGTAATTGTACCAGTAGGTGAAGCCATTCAAGGTTGACAATTCTGGTGTGTTGGTGAACCCAGAAACGTCTAATAACGGCCCTGAGACCCACTTCTTAGCCGAACCGAACCAAAGAATAAGATGAGGACCCGCCCTTTGGAGGTCCATAGAGAATATGTAGCTCCCTGGAGATGGATCGTCCTTGGTTCGCCATGATGTGAGGTTGCGGTTTAAACCAATTCTTAGGTCCCAACCGAGCTTCATGCCCGGGAGAAGGGTGTCCGTCGGGTAGTCAAAGCTCTGCCAAAGGAACTCGCTGCTGTTGGATTCTCTGACCACGAGGTTGCCGTCATCCAAGAGTTGCGCCAGCGGGTTGGTAAGATTCAGTGAAGGCATGGGTAAGAAGCTCATGGATTTGATGGTGAGAGTGCCCTGGACACTGAGTTCCAAGGTTCCGTTGGTGTCTGATAATGGACTCCGGCGGTTGGCAACCCAAACAACTGTTTGAACTTGTAGCTTGTTGTACCATATGCCCACGTACCGCTTCTTAGAAACACCAGGGCTGAAGAAACCTAAGGCGAAGGTTCCTCCGGCCGAGACGAGGGTTTGGCCATCATGAAGGGACTGATTAGGGCTTAAGATGTCCGTTGAGATGGAACCACTGAAGAGGGGCAGGAGAGAGACAACAACTATCAACATTTGCATTATCGTACGTGGCTCTCTCGATCTTCTCATGCTTCTCCTCCGCACCACACCATGGCAAGCAAACGGACATAAATACTTGTACTTGAATATTGACCCGGTTTCAGGATATCGGCGACTTAATTGACTATCATATATTTTTTTTAAATTTGGATAAACTCTAATATTTGTTTTATTGAACAATTAGTGTTTTATTAAGAATGTTGAACTTTTTCTTGATATAATATTTGTGTAGTACTTTTTTGAACAACTTGTATTATTTGTGTTCTACTTGTTTATATAATTAGTCTAATATATGTTTTATTTAATTATTTATATTATTAATAAAAAAATAAAATTATTTTATTTTTGGATTGGACTAGGCTGGGTCTGGGCCGAACAAAATTCTGATGAGTCGGGTTTGGGATAATAAAGTTTGACCCGAAAGTGGTCCAACCCAACCTAACCTAAGTAATCAGAATTTTAGTTTTGAGTCTAGCTCCAACTCAAACTACAAACCGGTAACTCATGTCCAACCCTAATAATCATTAGTTTTAATCATGTTATATAAAATTTAAAATTTTTATATACTGTTTGGTAATTAAAATTAATAAAAAAATATTTTTCATATTTTTTAGAAATTAGATATACCTGTTGGCAGGCACGACCCAAGATAAGACAGGGCACAACACGGCTCGGCACGCCCTAAATAAATAAATATTATTTTTATTATTATTTGATTTATCCGTAGACCATTTTTCTATAAAAAGAGATAAATATAATTGACCATGGCAACTCAAACAAACAAGAAAAAAGAGCATCTCTTTTTTAACCTGATTAGTTGCACTATAATATGGTGAAACTGGTTTATTATTTCAAGGCACTAAAATATATAAAATGAATGTAATATTAACAAGACATGATATTAGCGATGGATTTGTTCCCTAGCTAATTAGCTAGGGAAAAATTCCCTCGCTAATAGCATACTATTAACACAAATCATATACCATGAAATTAGCATCGGAATTTTTCCCTAACTAATTAGCTAGGGACGAAATTTCTCAGTAAAATCATACTATTAACACAAATTATATATCATGATGTTAGGGAGGGATTGCTTTCCTAATTGGCGAAGGATTTTTTCCCTAGCTAATTAGCTAGACAAAAAATTCCTCGCTAATTTTATGGTGTATATATATATGAAATTTGCGAGGGATAGTTTGCCTAGCTAATGAGTTAGGGACCGTATCCCTCGCTAATTTCATGATCTATCATTGTGTTATATATGAAATTAGCAAGGAATATCTTCACTAGCTAATTAGTTAGGGAACATATCCCTCGCTAATTTCAGATTATATAATTCAGATTAAATTTTTGCCTATCTAATTAGCTAGGGACCATATCCCTCGCTAATTTCATGATCTATTATATGAAATTAGTGAGGGATAATTAGCTAGGGAACACATTCCTCGCTAATGTCAGATTCATACCATGAATTTTGCGAGAGATTATTTCCCTTGCAAATTAGCTAGAGAACAAATCCCTCGCTAACTCCACTGCAAGTGGTGCGCCAACATCTTCACAATCGACTTTAGTGACAGATTTCTTTTCCCTCGTTATTCTCTAGCTAAATACAACATCGTGGTTTGAAACGTTAGCAACGGAGTATTTTCCCTCGCTATTCCCTAGCTAAATACATATCCCTCGCAAATTTCCAGCTGATTAGCAATGAAATATTTCCCTCGCTAATATCCGTCTCAATTTCGTTGTTTTGTTGTAGTTGTTCTTCTTCAGTTTTATTTCTATTTGTGTATTGCGTGGTTTGAACGTTTATTAATGTAATAGTTTTCTTCTTCTCCTCCATTTGTGGATTAGGTTGTAACGACTATGAACGTTAAACGTTAATACTTTCTATCAATATTTAATATACAACATTCGCGTTTAACATAATAAGTTCCTGTTTAACATATAATGTTCCCGATTAATAAACAATTTCCCATTTAACATAAAATGTTCCCGTTTAATATTTCAAGTTCCGGTTTAATATGCCAAGTTCCCCTTTAACATCATATGTTTTCGTTTATTAATTCAGGCTTCCGTTAATATGGCTAGTTCTATGGCAAGTTCCTCTTTAGCATACGAGTGTTAAACATTAATACTTTCTAACGTGCAGAACCATTTGTAATTATATACATTAGAAGCGTTAATGTTTGTTAAACGAAAAACCATGTTGTCAAACAAAAAATCATGTTTGTTAACATGCGCCAACATACGTTCAGTGTGTTTTTGTTTTATTGCCTTCTTCAAAGTCCCCGCGGCCTCGACCGATGTCATCCATAAGTATGCATGCGACATAAGCGCCAAGCGTAATAGCCGATGCGTTAGTGTTGGGAAGGCGGAGTTTCTCGCGTGAGAATGCAGCTCTATGAACGCATGATATAGATAGAGGCGATCAAGCTGTCCCATCCTTACATTTGCGGCGATTATATTTACTGATCAATGGGTATGCCTGCGTTCCGCAATCTCCATATTCGATTGCGATGCAGTTGTCCAAGAGTTCCCGCTGATATAAGAATAAGGACCATTTAGAAAAATCCAAAGAAAATAAAAATTAGTGACTTGTATTATCATTTCCCAGGCGTTTGCATCGTATAGAGGGCTTCTCATTGAGTAGTAAACATACTACTTCTTTTTCTTGTCCAGGACAACAAGATGGTAATGCTTATTTAGAATTATGGGCAAAATGACCAACTCCACTTCATTGAACGCATGCAAGGCATCCTTTATAATTGTAAGGGCAACATCTTCGGACTCCAATTGCTTGGACATCAGAAGCGCCAGCGGCCTAGTGATTGTGGCCCGCTTCTTGTAGGTATAGGGTGTTTTGGCAATAGATTCAAGGATGATCATCACAAACACGTCCATGACATCGTTGGGAGCCATTGTCTTCCCGTCGATTAGTGTGTATAGATGGTCCAGGGTGGTGAACGCCCATTCGTTCTTTCGTACGATGGTACTAGATGGTGAAAAGCTGAATATTAAGCGATAACTAAGGAAACTCTGTATATTAATCTGAAACTCCATATATTAAACACTAATAATATTAAATGAAAACTCAAAATACTTAACGGAAACACATAATTTTAAACAAAAACTTAAGGAGATAAGCGAAAATGCTGTAAATTAAGCGGAAACTTGCATATTAACGAAAAACTTATTTTAATAAACGAAAAACATACTTGTCCATTCTGCAGCTGAGATACATCCCAACTGTTGCTTGCTCCAGTTTGTCTAGACGCATGAAACCGACAGGACATTTATACTTTGGTATAAAGTTTGTTTTAACTGGCATTGTGTCCTCGTTGGCCATGAAGTCCTCTGCAATAATTACATCTTCAGTCTCCAGATCAGTAGCTGTGGCCGGTGGTTCAATGACCTCGGTCAGCACATATGTATGTCCGACCGACGGTTCATTGATGACAGTCTGTGGGTTGGTCGGTTGTTCAGCTTTGGGGGTCTGCGATTATTTGGTGGGCTGATTCTTTGGTGCCTCGAGATAGCCCGGTCGGTTCGAGGATTTGAGGGGCGTGGTCGGTCTATGGTCGGCCGGTGGATCATTGATAGTAGCGGTTGGTTCAAAGGTTGGTTCTTCAGCGGCGAGGGTCGGCAGTCGCTGGTCGCTGTCATTGGTGCTAACGTAATATCGGTGGATTCAGGGTCTGAGGTGGCAGACAGATCTGTATGGTCAGTCGGTGGTTCATTGATGATAGTGGTCGGTTCAGAAGTTGGTGGTTCAACGTCGAGGGTGTGATAAGCTTGTCGGGGTATCTTGGCCGGTGTGCTTTAAGTTCTTAAATACATTAGCCAAAGTGATTCAATTCTGGCGCCAAGTATGACCATGTCGTCATTATGCGTCATCTTCGACATGGGTTGACACAAATGGACTTGGTTAACTTTGGTTTCTATTTTTGACCTTGCGGGATTTCCTCTTGATCTTCTCTTCCGAGGGAAGCTGACCGTATTGGCCGAGACCGAGATTCAGTCACTGCCTTCCGCGATTGAGGGGCTTTTTTGCCGATTATTTTTCTTCCCCAGCCCGCGAGTCTCCAATCGCAGTGCATTAAGCCCCGACTTGATACCTCTCTGGCCAGTAGGTGGGTTCAACAGCCCGCCTCTGTCCCTTCAATCTTATCAAAATTTTACCTTTGCCTTTGACCGAGATCTTCGAAGAGTCACCAAAAGTAACTCTTCTTCCACATATGTGATTGCTTGCCCCGGTATCAAGAACATGTCTCTTCTTCCACACATGTCTCTTCTTCCACACATGTGGTTACTTGCCCCGGTATCAAGATACCAAACTTCTTGCTTATTTTCTTCTTCTCCTTTGTATGCTAGCATGAAAAATCATCTTCATCCTTTTCAACAAGATTAGCCTTCACATCAACTTTATTATTCTCATTATACCAACAATCAGAGGGTAATGGCCAAACTTCTTACATGTATAGCTAGCATTGAACATTATGTTTACTATACCTTCCTCTTTCTCTTCCTTTTGTATATGCCCCTCTTCCTCGTCCTCTTGAACTTTGGCTTTCATCTTCATAATGGTGTGCGAGAGCTCCTCGTACTTGTCCACGTCCAAAACCATGACCTCTAGCACGACCTCGTCCACCTCGGCTATGGCTTTGACCTCTTTTGAAGTCCTTCCTTTCTTCATTCAAAGATAGCTTGGATTAGAGCATTTGTTCCAAAGATTCTTCATCCTTCTTGGTGAACCTTTGCTCTTGAGCTTGTAATGAACCCATGAGTTCATCAATGGACATGGACTCCACATCTTTGGATTCTTCAATAGCAACCACTATGTAATCAAATTTGGCATCCAACGAGTGCAAAATTTTCTCTACAACTCGAGTGTCAACAATCTCCTCACCATTTCTCTTAAGTTGATTGACAACCACCATGACTCTAGTAAAGTAATCCGAAATACATTCGGACTCCTTCATCTTCAAAGCTTCAAATGCACCACGAAGTGCCAGAGACGAATCTTCTTCACCTTCTCAGCGCCTTTGTATGAGTTCTTTAATGTCTCCCATATTTTTCTTTGATGTAGGTTGCTTGAGAAATCTTCTCAAAATCGGATTCCTCCAATCCTTGGTAAATGAGATAGCGAGCTTTGCCATCCTTCTTCCTTGCATCTTGTAGGCTTTGCCTTTGGTTTGCTGTGAAAATAGCATCATCTTGAGGCTCTTCATAACCCTTTCTCCACCATCTCCCAAAAATCTTGAGAGCCAAGCAAAGCTCTGATTTGTATGCACCAATTGTCGTAGTTGTTTTTGGTGAGTCGGGGCACCGGAAATTGAATCATTGCATTCGCCATTTGGATCACAAGGCTCTGATACCACTTGTTGTAAGAAGATGAGGGAATAGATTTTTGGTGAATAGTATTTCTCTCACACACTCACACAAAATGTAGAGAGGAAGAAGATGAAGATGAACTTCTCTAACACTTGTTCACTTTCACATTCCATCATACTCTTTGTTACAACATACATATTTTGAATACATTCAAACTTGAAAAGACTTTACTAGCCTACTACCTAGGAAAGGACCACACTTTACTACTACTCATTACTAAACTGCCTTTAACTTTTAAGAAACAACACAACTTTAGAAGACAACATATCTTGCTAGACATAATGGTGCTTTTTCCATATCCCAAAGCTCATGATGAAACTTTTCAATCTTCCAAAACTACGTTTATTTTTCAACAGTCCCATGATAGTGTGATCAATAGCCTGAAAGAGGTAATTTTTCGCCTTTAGATCCTTGAGTCATTGTGCCTCCACCGCTGTTTTTTTTTTTTTTGACATAAAGGAGCTGTTTAAGCTAATACAGAAGAAAAAAACTAAGTAAACAAGTTAACAATCATCAAAAGTATAGCAGTCCAGCTGCCTTCAGAATGTCCTCTAGCCAGCGGGGTTTGTCGATGCCTTGATGGAAGAGGGAGATCTGGGGGTTGTTCCTTCCATAGGTGGCTAGAGAGTCAGCCACAAAGTTGAGTTCCCGGGGGCAATATAGCATCTCAATCTGGTCATCCAGTCTGATGGTGTCTATGATCATCAGGTATTATTAACTCACGAAATCTCCAGGTCACATTGTCCCTATCAGATGTTAGTAGCTTCAGTGCCTCAGGGCAGTCAGTGAAGACTTTGTCAGGTTCATATCCAGCTCTCCTACATTGGTCAATAGCCATGCCAATCCCCATAATTTCAGCTTGGAGGCTTGATTCCGCATATGTGGTTGTTGCTCCAGCAAGTATTACAGTATTCCAGCCTTTCAAAATCAGGAAACCTGTTCCAGAAGGGCAATTCTCAGCAATCCAGGAAGCATCACTAAATATAGTAATCATGGAATTGTTAATTGAGTTTAACAGGAACTCCCTGAGTCTGTCTTGGAACCTCCTTATATGCTCTCTAGTATTGGCAAGAGCTTGTTGATAGATCTGCTGTGGGGATCTTTTATTGTTCTTGAAGACCACATCACACCTGTATTTCCATATACTCCATGCACAATTGGCCATAAGAGCTTGTGAAAATAAGATATCAATTCTATCTCTTCCCTGTCCATTGGTCAACACTAACCATTCCCCCTCCATCATCTTGTCAGTGTGATCACAATTGAATCCAGTGTATTCAGAAACTAATTCCCAACATTGTTTTGAAACTCTGCATGCAAATATGATATGTTCCAAAGTTTCATTGTATAGGCCACATAGAGGGCAGTATGTTTGGGGCCCTATGTTAAGATTGTAAAGGAGTTCAAATGTAGGAAGTTTACCATGATATAGCCTCCAAAGAAAGGTTTTGATTCTTGGTGCTATTGGTAATTTCCAAATTTTTTGCCAACCCCTCCAATTATCAAGATCAGGAGACTGATCTTGATTTAAGTGTCTATAGACTATCCTTGCAATTTTTGCAGATTGGGTGACAGGAGCCCAAACCCAATGCTTGGGGCCAGCCACATTAATTTTCATTTTGGACAATCTATCAAAGTCAAGCAAATTTCCAAAACAGAGAGTAATTTCAGATTGGTTGAGCTGATTCCCAATAGCCATATAATTTAGTGTCATGGAATCAAATGGCATGTCCATGTTGAGATATGTAGCCTTTAGGGCTAATGGAATATCAAAAATCCAGGGGTCTCTGAAAAAGTTTGTGTTTTCAGAATTGCAAGCATTGATCCACAGATTTGATCTGATGCTCAAAGCAGTTTTGTACATCATTTTATAAAACCAGGAGCTAGAACTTGGTGGGGGGTTGGCCCAAGGATCAAAGTTGCCATATTTGTGTTGAAAAATTTTGACCCATAGCTTCTCATCTTGATTAAGAATAGCAAATATTACTTTAGTCATGAGTGCAATTTTAGCAAACCTAAGGTTTCTTATTCCTAGCCCTCCCTCAGATTTCTCAAGTGTAGTAGTGTTCCAGTTGATGGCATGGAACCTGCCACCAGCAGTGCCATTGCCCCAAAGGAAACCCCTAGCAATCTTGGATATCTGGTCTAAGATTGCGTCTGGAATTGGGTAGCATGAAAGTGTATGGATAGGTATAGACATTAAGGTGCTGTTAACTAGAATGGCTGGGCCAGCCAGTGAGATGGCAGACTGATTCCAGGAGCTCAAACAGTTCTTGGTTCTGTCAGTAAGAGTATTTAATTGTTGTAGAGGAATTCTTTTGGGAGAAATTAAAACTCCTAAGTATTTGAATGGGAAAGAGCCAATTTTCATCTGTAAAATAGACTCAATGGATGTTCTAATCCTTCTGTTGCACCAGGATGGTAAATGAATAGTAGATTTAGAAGGATTGATCTTCTGTCCTGTAAGGTTCCTGTATATATCAAGACACAATTTGCAATTTCTGGCATTAGACCTAGAGGCTCTGGTAATAATTATAAGGTCATCAGCAAACATAAGATGGTTAAAGTTGTTACTAAGCCTACTGTCAAAACCAGAAATCAGAGATAAACTCATTGCATGGTTGAGGATTGCAGTAAGATTTTGAGAGACCAGTAAGAATAGGAAAGGGGATAAGGGGTCTCCTTGCCTAATACCTCTTTGGCTGGAGATCCATTTGGTAGGTTGTCCATTTATTAGGAATGAGAAGCTAGGTGAAGTGATGCAAGATCTTATCCAAGATATCCAGATGTCAGGAAAGTTCATCACTTTGAGGGTAGCAAGGATGGCATTCCACTCCAAGGCATCATAGGCCTTTTCAACATCTATTTTGAGGATCATCCTAGGGAGGGTTTTTGTATCAAATTCTAAGGAATGTGCTATTTCTTGGACAACAATTATATTGTCAGCAGTTGATCTCCCAGCTAAAAAACCATTCTGTTCAGTCCCAACAAGTTTATGCATGACCTTTTTTAGTCTATTGGTCAGAAGTTTGGCTATGATCTTATAACAGACATTGCATAAAGCAATGGGCCTGAAATCAGAAACTTTGTCTGGTGAATCTTTTTTAGGAATCAGGACCACATAGGTCCTGCCCCAGTAAGTTGGGATATGGCCAGTTTGGAAGAAGTATTTAACAGTTGTAATCAGAGATTCCTTGATCACATCCCAGTAAAACAAGTAAAATTCCACATTGAAACCATCAGGCCCAGGGCTCTTGCCCTTGGCCATGGATTTCAAAGTTTGGTATATCTCCACAGAGCAACAAGGTTCAGTAAGCATGTTCCTGTCAAATTCAGAGAGTGAAGGTAAATCAGAAGGCAGGCTCCCAGCGAGGTCATCCTGATTTACATTATTGTTTGGCTCAACTCCATCTTCTATTGTGAGAACTCCTGACTCTATCAATGGCCAACACTCTTTGGATCGGAGAAGATTCTCCATACGCATAGTCCAATGGTCGATGGTCAGAACTGAGGAATGGCAGCTTGAATGTACTTCTCTGATGCCGATGCCATTGCAAACTTCTCACTCTTTCTCTCTTCTCTCTTGTTAGGATACTGCAGTTCCTAACATCTTACAATCAGGCCCCTCTTACAGCTCTGATATCTATTTATTGTAATCTCTCAAGCTCTAAATAGATACTCAAGTAATCTGGGAGTCAAAGCTTATTGATTCATTGAAACATACAATTGCTTATATAAGCGGACTTACAAGAAAAAAAAATTAAAAATGCTAAAATGAAACTTGACCACCTAAAGACATGGTCAAGCTGTATGAGGAATGAATCAATCTTATTCTAAAGCCCTACAAACTAAGCATTATTAACATAAGCAAACTAGGTCAACCGGGACTTGGTCAAAAGCAAATAACAAACCTAACATTTTGGGATGTATAGATGCTTTTGCAAAACCATAAGAGCCGCATAAAGAGAACCTGTTACACTTGGTCTTGGGAGCGTACCAGAAGAGCCCCCAACCGTCACTTGCCACCGAGCCACACACCGCCATCGAGCCACACAAATAACCGGGTGGCTCCGGTGTGGTTCATAACCATCCTTGTTATGATGGACTTGTCGGTTGTTTCTGCATTTGTAGTAAATCTCGTCCTTTGTATTAAAAAGTGAAAGTTGAACTCATGGAAGGTCTTCATCTCCGCATGCGTTGAATGCCTCTCCGTTCACATGACCCTGAACGCCATTTGCTTGCCGCCGTCCCGGCCCATGCCGTTAAGCTGTGGATCGCCAAGAATGTCCATTGACATGGCGTAGTCTCCGTGGGATGGATCGCTTTCACTCTTCCACGCCGTGAGATTACGATTAAGACCGGTTCTCAGATCTACTCCGGAAGCTTCATACCGGGTAGCAAAGCTGTCGGTCGGGTGATCAAAACTCGCCATGCAAAGCTTCCATTAGTGATGGCGTTTGCTTCTGTCACAACAAGGTTTCCATTGCCTAAAAGCTTGGCAAATGTGGGTGGTGACACTAGAGGTAGCCGATGACCGTAAGATGGTGGAGTTTTGGTTGGTGATGATGAGATTGCCATCGCTGGTGAGCTTTAGAGTTCCGGTAGTGTATGCAGGACGAGGGTCTTGGCGGTTGGCAACCCATAGTATAGTTTGAATCGAGATCTGGTTGAACCAAAGCCCCACATACCCAAGCTATGATCAAGTTGGCGGGGTGAAGAACCCTAAGACGAAGGACCCACCGGGCCGAGACCCGAGGTTTCGCCGTCATGAGAGGTATGTCGCTAGTGTTATGGTGTCTCTAGCAATGGTGAGAGAAAAGTGAGCGAAGAGTGAAACGATGAATATTGGTGCTTGTTTGCATGTTGGTCATCATTGTTTCCATACTGTGACCCTAGCTATGTTGCAATTCTTATATATATGGGCAAGACCTTAACGCGGCTGCCGGTTAGTGGACGGTAAGACTGAAATGCTGACCGTAGAAAAGTCTTGCCGCGTGTCCACTTGCGTTTATCTTTTTCAGATAGAACTATTATTCTGCACCGCCTCAAAAGCTGAACAACAAACAACCTTCATTAATTAGATCCTCAAGAAGATATTAAATTCAGGAATAGTTAATTGGACATGATGAGATTGCCATCATTTGGTGAGCTTTAGAGTTCTGTGGTGTCTGGGACGAGGGTCTTTGTGGTTGGCAACCCATACTATAGTTTGGACCGATATCTGGTTGAACCATAGCCCCACATACCCGGTATGGCTATATTTGGTGGGAGAAGAACCCTAAGACAGAAGGACCCATCGGTGAGACCAGGGTTTCAGCCACAACGAGAGGTATCATTGGAGTTATTGTGTCTCGAGGAAATGGTGAGAGAAAAGTGAATGAAGAGTGAAATGATGAACATTGGTGTTTGCATGTTGGTCCTCATTGTTTCCTTCCCTGCACTGACCACTAGCTATGTTGCAATTCTTATATATATGGGCAAGACCTTAACGACGCCTACTAATTACTATCAATGGTGGAGGTTGACCGGTTGAGTACAGAAGGTTGAGTCGTTGACCATGAAAAGTCTTACTGTGTCCACTTGCGAGTTTTCTTTTCATATAGAACTATTATTACGCACCGCCTTTTCATATAGAACTATTATTCTGCACACTCAATTATGACTTGAACTGAACAACAAACAACCTTCATTAATTAAATCTGAAGAAGATATTAAATTCAGGAATAGTTAATTGGACATGATTAAAATTTGTGTTTCAATAACAATATATTAATTCAAGCACCGACAAAGAAACTATGGTCTCAAACAACTATTTATTCATGCATTATGTTACGGAAATATTTGGTAAAACACGTGTCACCTATCCAAATGGTCACATATTGCACACGGGGCCACATCCCTCTGGCTACGTGGCAGTACCACCTATTCTGTTACTATTTCTAGCACAATTCCGATCGGTAATTGAAAGCGAGGTCTCAACTCTTCAACAAATCTGATCAGAATTATAGCAACCTTCTTATCCGAAACCCGTCTCATGAGGTGTTCATGGCCTAAGAAAGAAAATATCTAACGCGTCTTATCCACTTGCCTCTACAGTGGGCAGATATTTTCTACTTACTCACACAATAGGCAGATATTTTCTCACCGCCTCAAGAGATATTTTCTCACCGCCTCATGAGATATTTCCACGACCGTCTTTCCAGATATTCTTCTTAAACCGCCTTCACATTTTCTGTAATGATCATGATTTTTACAGTTTTTCTTTTTTTGAGAAAACGTGATTAGTATAGTTGATTGGGTTTAATGATGATCAAAGGTAAAATTAAGAAAAGGTGTTTTGATTCCTTTTAAACTTAGAGGAAATAGAGACAAAAAAAAGGGGGGTTAACAACATGAATAATAAATAAAGATTGTAAGAAGGACCAGAATGAAAAAGAGCACCCTCTCCCAAATAATAGCAAGGGGGATCTACATGTAAAAAGGGCAAAAGCCAGGGGGGTCTGCGCAAATGGGCCACGGCCCATGCACTCACAATCCCGGCCCCAAATAAATTCGTGAAAGCGCAGGGGGTACTTAGGAAAAAAGCCACCCCTGCCTTCACGCGATATCGGGGAACCCTAACGAGGGACTGAGAGTTCCGAGGGCTGGGATGCAACCGTGCGCGCCTATGTGGCCGATCGGACGGCCAGGAGGGGAAGCCGAGTGCCGCGGGGAGGAGGACGAGGCCGCGCCAGCGCACTGTCACGACCGTACCCCGCGCCTCACGGCCGCGTCTACTCTCTGACAGCGAGAGGAGGTGTCGTCCCATCCCGCAAACCTCTCGAGCGCCTCCCCGTCTCCTCTCGGAACAGTGAGTACAAGCCGCCGGTCGCGACGAGATGGGATGGGTTGGCAGCCTTCTATCATGTCAACCCCCGGCCACTCGAACCTCACACGGCACCTAGTTAATATGAAGCCCCAGCCTCGAACCAGGGAGAGGCCATCCACAAGCCGGGATAAGAGACCCCTCCTCGCGGCTGAGGGGGCTTCTGGCGGGATTCCGCGATCAGCGTGAAGAATTTGAGCCACAGGAGGAGGAGAGAACACGACGCCGGCGCCGCCAACACCTGCCCGGAGCGCTGCAACCCCGTCGTGCACAGGTGAGCATCCTCTTCCGGGGACTTACAGTGAAATAATATGTAATAGAGATGCATGCCTGTCAAGGGGTCGGGGTTGGGGTTTGGCAAGAGAGAGAAGCCCCTGTATAGAGGTTATGTACGCATAGAGGGAAAAGAGTAACCCATACATGAATGTTTAAACCCTGGGCGTTCTGATCTTGTCTCACGTTATACTCTATGTGGGTGTAGCATCTTAATCTCATGCATGTTGGTACATGGGGACTGAAGACAGTGAAGGTGACTTTAGTCGATAGGTTACTAATTCATAGGTAGGGGTAGCCATGACCAAGGCCTTGAACATGTGTGTGTGAATGTCTCTTAATTACTGAGAAAGGCGAGAGCTTAACATGCATGCAAGAGAGTGATGATAAACCCTGCATTCTCTATGTAAGCCTTGAACTCCTGAACTCATCTCATGATCCATTTGTGGGAGTGGGACTTTGATCTCATATATGCCAAGTAGTCCTTGAGTGTAGAGTTTTATGATGAATCATGCATGCTTTGTCTAGCCTTGAGTGTAGAGACTTATGAGGAATCATGCATGCTTCGTAGATGGGGACTGAAGGGAGACAATGAGGATGGGTTGATCAACGGGTCTTAAATCCAAGGACAGTTGGTTCTTGGTTGAATAATCCAATGAACAAGGCTAACCAACTATTAAGGGTGGTGTTAATCAATAGGGACTTGGAGATGATCAAGGAGTTAGCATTGTGTATTGTGGGGGTTGATTCAAGAACCTTAGTAGCTTAAGTTACAAGCATAGGAATAACACTCTCAGGAGGTAGTAGACAACAAGGGGCCTGGAGTTTTGTTGAGGATTTGCAGCCCACCTCAACTAGGGAGCTGAATATGGGCTAAAGAGTACGTGAATTCATGTCGGTTAAGGGGAACCGATTATTTTGAGAAGAACACCAAAAACAGATGGTCACCAACATGCATAAATGAGCTCATAATCGCATGTAAACCAAGTGCTTATTTAATAGCATGTCTACAATCAATAAATACATTAAACTTAGGTTTAATTGTCAGATCGCGACATTGGGCGGGGAGACGCGTCAAAGGAGATTAGCGACTAAGTAAAAACATCCTCGCCGCAGGCAAGTACCTTCGCACTCTTCCTTGGATGTATAATGTTAATCATGCCTCCTTGATGTTTAGACCTTTGTTGTGTATGTGTATCTACTGCTTGTTTTATTTTATGGTTCCGTGATTGATACGCATGCTTTGAAATCCTTGATGTTTGTTGGACTCCGGGTTCGTTCCCATTGATTGTGATTCGTCAGCTAAGTTTGTCGTTGAGTAATTCTCCTGTGGCAGTACGGGTGCTCGGGGCCGAGGACACCCCGACATCCAGTTTTCCTTGTCAGGGGGACGATACCCTGGCGGTCCCGTATTCCTTGTCGATTGGGACGAAGCCGCGACCATGTAATGACATGCGTGGAGGTGGCTCTACCTTGATGATTGTTGGCGGTTTCGAGCGTGTGTGCCCAAGGAGAGGACTTGCAAGTGCTTGCTTCGCTAGTCTTGATTAGCTATCTGACTTGTTGTGTAGGGCTTGGATTCTCCTTCCACTTGTGTTAGTACTCTCATGGTAGGGCGTAGAACCTCAGCCCTCTTGATTTAACAATAAAGACTCCTTGTTCGAGTGTTGTGACTCTGCTTTCGTGATGTAGCTATTGTATGCCTTATTTTCTTGGATTTCCTTCTTGACGCGTTTGACATTACTTTCGGGTCATGATTATATATATATATCCAGTGAGGACTTGCCGAAGCTTTCATTTCTAAGCTCATTACTTGTTGATCGCTTTACGTGCACTCTCGGTGAGTAGGGCGTGACTGTGGTGCACGCTGGAGGCTCTGTGGATTACCGCTGTGGTGAGGACCTTCATATATTTTGTACTGAGAACGACATTAATAGGCTACCCTGTAAGAGCCTGTAGGTTTTAAGTCAAGGGTCGAGGACCCGTGAACTACTTAATGACTTCCGTGGTACTTGTATTTTGGATATTTAAGCTATTTCATATTTTGTTTATGTATGATTTATGGCATGTGTCAACATCGAGGCTTCGTGCTTTTGGGCCCGGCCCTCGCTCGAGTGCAATGCGGTCCTGTTACGCCAGGCCCGGGATTTTGGGTCCGGGGCGTTACATTTTCTATAAAAGAAGAACAATGACAATGAGAACAGGATCCGAAAAAAATCACAAAAGAAAGAAGACTTGAACAATCAACTAACCTATGTCTAAGACTTCCTTCTCACAAGATTTCTGACTTAATCATCGGAGTTAAATCCGGGCAGAAAGGCCCAATTCCGATCACTTCCTTCTTCTTTTACAAATTTGTTCAAGTATCCAGAAACCAAAAGGTGATAATTTCGATCGCCTCCACTCAAAACTGAAGTAAGCGTCCACACCAACTATAAATTTTAACCGTTTGTTAAAGGCTGAAGCCAGATAACGAGGCAACAACAACCCAAGCGTGAGGCGGACCAGTTTTTGACATCAACACATTACATGGGAATTTTTAAGCACCAACCACTTTGCCTTAATTTCCTGGTGATGGTCTCATCATCTCAGAAAATCCTACCCATGCCTGAGTCAAGCAGGACGTTAGTAGCTTTGAAATCCCTGTGAACATTCATGAATCTTGAGTTAATTTTGGGGCAAATTCTCAGTTAGCATCTTAGTCTTGACCAATGACTTGTCCTAATCATCGCCGCTAGTCCTGGATAGACTCTAGTTGTTTATCACGAAAATAAGGTCAAGAGTTGGCTTGAATCTAATCTATAATATGATGATTGCGTACTTAAATTTACTACACTTGATTGTCAACGTAATCATTCAGACTTGAATCTAATCTAACCGTGATAGAAGACTAATTAAGAAAATAAACAACCTAAACTCCAAAACAACAGAGAAACGCAAAATAAAATTATGGTTATGTGGTTTGAGAGACCTAAACTCCAAACAACCAAGTACATTACTTATCCGAAATTCAGCTTAATTAATTCATATCCTGATCGATTTAAGGATAAATATACAGCTTCATCACCAAAATGAAACAGAGCATACCGAGATCAAGAACGGCGAGACGCACATAGAGATCGATCTTGCCCGCTATTTGTGTAGATCCCAAAGTCGCATAAGTCTCGTCACCAAGATGATACTGACGATGGCACTTTCGAATAGCCGGCACACGAAGCAATTCGTCGAACACCCTCTGCACTCACCTGCGGGCTTAAGCTCATGTCGATTATGGCCCTCGTTGTATGCGGTTGCTAGCGTATAGCTCACCGTCATGAACTCGTCGGTCCTGCCTCAAGTAGATTCAGGAGCACGTGCTGCATGAACAACCCACCGGAAGGAATCCTAAAACCAAACCGTACTACCATCGATTGGCCTTTTAGCTTGACTACTCTTACTTATCACTCTTCCTCACTTCATGTAAATTATTTGATATGTGAATGCCCAACACGAACAATAGAAATTAGACTTATGTATGTCGATGGCTTACAAACGCCAACTTACATTAGGGGCCAACAATGTAACTTTGCACGCTTAGGGACAAAGTGATGAAGGTGGCGATGTGTTTTGAGGATGACTCACCACCAACTCGTGACCTACACAAGCAAGCATGCATGATGGGGTAGATCAAGGAGGCAAAAAGGAGGCAACATTTCGTGCAAGAGAGAGTGCTTATAGATATATTTTTATTTCTCGTTGCATGAGCAATGTAATGAACTCCTTTTAAATTAATTTATAAATAAACTGTGGTTTATCCACTTTATCAAAAAAACAATGTAACTTTGCAGTTATGGAGTGTTGAACCTGAAATCTCTCAACCAATAACACCCAAAAACTCAATAATAATAGGCCAAGAGGTCATTAATTATATAGATAAAAAATTGTTGACTATAAACCCTCCGTTCTATAAAAGTCACTATCCTTCTCTTCGCAAGTGTACCTAATGCTTATCCTTTGCATTTATGAGGGGATGAGAACATCAAAAACAACACGGTAGCGGATAAGAAGGAGAAGATTTGAGGACTCAATGAAGACATTAAATGTCTATTTTATTTTTATTTTTTCTACGAAATCTGTTATTATAATAAATCTTTCATATTAATATTAAAAATAATGTACCTTGAAAGTGTTAGTTACTCTAGTTCAATTTTGGACTTTGATCATACTAAAATTCTACATGCATTATGGGTGGATGTAGACTAGATAAAAGTCGAACCAAATTAAATTTATTATGTCATTTACTATCCATGCATTGTTAATTTTTCATCTATATTTTATTATTAATATAATTAACTAATAAGTAATCCACAACAGTTTATCCTCAGACTCAAATAAACGTGTTTAATAGTGAAACAACAAGAGTAGGTATATCTTGGAGAATCCTAAACGGAGAGTGTGGACTATGTAGAAGGGTATTGGCCAACTCTTACTTTAGAAGCATTATCAACCCCTACTTAGCAGAAGACCAAGAGGAATACCTCGTTATTTTGGCGGGATATCTTGAGTCGAGGGATAGTACCATGACCAACATGGAGGTGAAAGCGGGCGGGGCACACATATCAACCTATGGAAGGAAAATCTACATAGGCGGGGCTCCAAGCAATATTTTCCCAGAGCTCTAACCACTAATTCTCAATGAATATCTAACAGTGGACGACGCACACAGTCGGCTGCTCATCAACAAGCCACTCCTCAAGCAAGGACCCCTCACCTTAGCCGGCACACAACAGTTGAATACCCTCAAATACGACATCTTGCAGAGAAATGCGCAAGAGGAGGATCGCCGCAAATGGAAGCTCACTAAGGGTGGGGAATTCACTGTAAAGTCCCTCTACACATTCATGGTGGATGGTGTACGATGCCCACTGGGAAATCGATTCTGGAAAACACTGTGTCCGCCAATGGTGAAACACTTCACATGGTTAGCCTGGGATGACAAGATTCTAACCTTGCAGAACATGGCCAAACAGAAATGGAAAAGGGAAAGTACCCAATGCAACCTATGCAATGTTGAGAGCGAGACCACGCCACCTACTGTTCCAATGTCCATATACGGATAGTTTCTGGAACCATTTCTCCTTGCGATTCTGGCTGAACGGAAGACCACAAACTACCAATGACATCTGGGGTACCGCCCAATTCACCACACAACTGGATACAGAAAGCCAACCGGGATGGAGCTTAGCGGAGATGGCAATAACCTGGAGCGTGTGGATGGAAAGAAATATGAGATGCTTTCAAAATAAACAACTTGTTTCTTTGAAATTAATCCGCTCTATTGATTTCCTCATGCTCTCTTGGTTTGATGCAGTTCCCGAACTAAACGGCAGAAGCTGCAAATGGTGGAAACAGTGGCAAAAAGGAGTTTGGCGCTCACTCACGAGAAAGACCACCCTCGACCACCGGATGCAGACTTCGAAGACGAGGAGACCGTGATCCCACCGGAGATACCGGTGCAGTTGGCCAGCCAGGGCACCAACCTACACACTACAACATCTCAACAAGGAGGGCCATCAAACGAAGTGCAACGCGGAAGGGAATGAGTTACCCCTCGCTCAGGCCAATAAAAGTCACTCTTAGCATTTACTCTTCGAGGATGGAGTGTCCCCTTTAGGACCATGACTTCGAGTTTGAGTTTCTATATCTTATTAGAACCATGCACGCGAAGTGGAAGTGGACTAGGACACGAATCTCTTAAGCAGTCAAGTAGGCCCACGTACATAGGGGAGACCACAATGATTAGGGGTACAAGTGAGCTCTTTAAACATCGGGGCGGCTCTCATACAAAAGTAAAAAATAAAAAATAAAGTGAAAAAAAAACATGAGAGATAGTCAAAAAGGTGTGAGCAATAGCTTGCCCTAATGATTGTGTCCTCAAAACACAACTGTTAGGGGTACAAGTGAGCTTTTAAACATCGGGGCGACTCTCTTATGAAAGAAAAAAAAAAACAAAGTGAGTCAGCCAGTCAAAAAGGTCGGAGCAATAGCTTGCCCTAATGATCACGTTCTCCTACTAGATTGAAGGTGCCAAAAGACTCGCCCCTGCAGACCAATGGTACTAACCTTCATTCCTCTTCGCGTGCATTTACCCATAAGACATAGGACACTCAACTTGGAACCTATGTCCATCAGAAACTCTCCTGCGTCAAGAGTACATGCTAATTTGACATGTATCAGGCCAAGCACCCCTCGCACACCAAATTGTAATAGATAGGAACGCTGGCTCTCTTCAAAGACCAGAAATATTTGTACTTTCGGTTCGACCAGGAACCGGTTTTCTCTGATATTAATATAAGTGGTTTATCCAAAAAGTAGGTATAAATGTGGTTTATCTACTTACTCGGGAAAAAAAAAAACAAGAGTAGGTAAAACTCATGCTCTTAATTCATAGATAATAAATTAAAATTCCAAATTAGACCTATAATTTAGTGGAAATTTAGATAGTTATTTAATTTAGTGTACTCAAATATCTCTATAAAATATACTCACCTCCAACAACTGACACACACAAAACAAAAACACAAAAAAAAAAAAAAAAAAAACGTTTTTTCACTTCATAGAATATATGCATGACACATAAATGAGTATGAACTTTCATAACGAAAAATTGACTAGCCCATTCTCTCTGGGAGATTGAGGGTTCAAATCACGTCATTGGAGTGTTTTTAGCAGCTTATCCACATTTATAAAAAACACATAAATGAGTATTTAAATCAAATATTTTTTTGTTGAGTTTGTGGCTTCAAATTTAAATGCATGGGTGTGTTCGAGCCTGTGCAGATGATTGCAGGTTTGTAGAAGTGGGTTCTCAGTTATTGTAATGATTTAGTCTCACATCGGCAGCTCAAGGGGGTGTCATGCACATAAAAGTGTTGGGCACCCTTCCCTAGTAAGCCGGGTTTTCTAGGAAGTTAAGCCCAACACTTGTGTGGGGTCAGGTGGGCCAATGGGCCGTGGATTCGCTACATTGGAAATCAGAATACACATGTAAAGGGTAGAACTCACTCTTAAAAGCTAGCCTTTAAGAGGAGGCCCCACCATATATATGTATACTACATGTTCTTTAATTAGTTGACGTGGGACTAAACTGTTACAATACCCCACCCATCGAGAGTCAAGCCCGGCTCACACCGGGACATTCGAGAACCACTTTGGGATTCTTGCCCCTCATTCACAAGGCCCAAAGACCGACCGCAGGAGCCAACACCAACCACAAATTCACCAAGAAGTGAGTCCCTTCATCGACTCTCCTCTCTCAATGAAAGCACCATTTGTAAATAATAACATGTGATGGATGTGAACTCACTCTTAAAAGCTAGTTGTTAAGAGGAGGATGCCCATCACATATATATATATATACACTACATGTTCTTTTAATTAGTTGATGTAGGACTAAATCGTTATAATCTATTGGCTACCCCGCCCCACGCAGTGTTGGGCCTAACTCCCCAAAAACAGGCCTACTAGGGAAGGGTTGCCCAACACTCATATGTACATGACAACCCTTGAGTAGCCGATGTGGGACTAAATCATTTTCATGATACAGAGATGCATAATCAGCTGCACCTGATGCGTACCTAATAAGCAACTCTCTGTTTCTTGACTACAGGCTTTGTTCTCAAAAATTAGAAATTCCCGATAGATGTACAGGGTCGAGCACACTCGTGTAAGATGATGCACACTCGTGTTCTGATCAAAGTTCATGTTTTAATCGGGCACAACTACCGTGAAATAAATGATGAAAATTTCGGGGGTTTTCTCTGTTATGTCGAAAGGGAGAGAGCTCTTGAGGCTGATTTAGAAGATGAGGCTCTACGATTAGCTTGAGGAGGGTTAAGATCGGTTTGGAGACTCCGAAGGATCTTTGATTTGTTCTTCCTTCATGCTTGTAAGCACTTTGTATCCAATTTCTCTTCTTGGTGCGTAAACCCATTGTTGATTAAGCCATAGTAGAATTCTCTCGTCGCCTCTGCTGGTTGATGTGCGCTTGGATAGCTAAACCATGTTAAATCCTTGTGTCTTTGTGTATGCTTGTTGCCCTAACTGTTCTTGTGTGAAATTGTGCATCCATTTTGTTGTTCCGCTGTCCATGGATCCTCAACATTTATTAATTGATGAAAAACTTATTTATGTAACTTCTGCATTATTCTGCAATTACACAATATAAGAATGATTACAGATAATCTGCATTCAATCAACAAAGAAAAATTTAAATAAGTAGAGTACATAGCTAAAGAGAATTACATGATGGGAATCTACATTCATATTACTCAAACTCGATCATTCTATTTTATAAATAACTTTCGACCTGTTTGTACTGTAAGTGTGACATTGTTTTTGGTATAAATGTTGGCCTGATCTGTGCTTAAACCGAAGTCCAAAGATAAACAATATCTTCAAAACCAGGTGCTTTTGGCTCTAATAATGGTGCATTATCATTGCCCAGCATCAGAACCACCGATGACATGATCGGCCTGTCTTCAGGCCTTCTTGGCGCACACAAGAGACTAATATTTATGCATCTCTTGACTTGAGCAGCTGAAAATGAGTTGTGGATTAATGGATCTAATAAATCCAAGAGCTTCTCTTCATTCCATAAGCTCCAAGCCTGAAAAAATTGTTAATCAGTTTGGTATCTTATATATATATATATATATATATGTGGAAAAAAATAGATAAACGATGATCCATTGTATATTAAAAAAAAAAACTTCAACTGATCATCTGGAGAAGGAGAATAAACACAACATTACTTACTTTTCCAAGAAGAAAGAGGTGTGGCTGTGAGAGAGAAACTCTACTCCTCTGTCCACTTATGATTTCCAGGACTAATACCCCAAAGCTAAACACATCCGACTTCACTGAGAAAATCCCATCAAGTGCATACTCTGGTGCCATATATCCACTGCATTGCCAATATGATTTATGATCATCAATATTTGAATTTCAATTCATGCATTATATAGATAGGAATTTTGAAACTGGACTTACAATGTGCCAACTACTTTCCTTGTGATGGTCATACTCTCGTTTTCTCCTGAAATTCTTGCCAAGCCAAAGTCTGAGATTTTGGGGTTCATTGCACTGTCAAGAAGGATGTTACTGGCCTCTAGATCCCTGTGGATGATCCTGAATCTTGAGTCTTGGTGAAGATACATATATAAGGCCTCGAGCAATGCCTACAATGATGCGCCAGCGTGCTTGCCAGTCCAAATGTACCCCTTTTTCTTTGTCTAATTAATTAATGACAAGCAAAATCATTTTGGCTTTCATTTCACATGGATGTTTTAGCTGACAAGATGATAAAGAGCAAAAAACAAGAGATGCACAAAGACTAACCAAATAGGAAAGCATCTAAGCTTCCGTTTGGCATGTACTCGTAGATGAGCATCCTTTCCTCTCCTTGAATGCAGTAGCCAAAAAAGACGCACAAGATTGCGGTGCTGGAGCTTGGCAATCAAAATGACTTCATTCTTGAACTCATCAACTCCTTGTGTTGAATTCCTTGAGAGTCTCTTCACTGCTATTTCTTTTCCCCCTTCAAGCTTCCCCTTTAGGAAATAATCAACACAATAACTATTTATATATATATGGAGTAGTCCTTAATTTGGTGGTTGAGTGTTGCTGCTGGAGATCATGAATGATATATATATATATAGAGTCTATATATGTAGTTCATTATTTACCTTGTAAACGGGGCCGAAACCTCCTTTTCCAAGAATATTTTCAGCAGCAAAGTTGCGTGTAGCTGCCATTACAGTACTCCATTGAAGTTGTGGTAGTTCTAGTTCATCATCTCCTCTTATATCTTTCTCATGTTGATGATGTGCAATATAAGCTGAATATCAGACAGATAGTCATAGCAGATTAGATGAATGTACTCTGATATCTCTTTTCACAATTTCTATATATTTGATTTCTGAGATTGAGTACGTGTGTCATGCAGTTTACCTCTCATCATTCTCTTCTTTCTCCATGGACGAAAGCCAACCACTGGAATTACTAGTGCCGCTGCTGACAAAACAGAGATCAAAACCACAAATTTGGTATGATTTTTCCTGCTAGACTTGGTCGTGACTGAACTTGTTATTGGGCCACCTTAACCAAATGAAAAGGCACTGTTAGATTTTTTTGCAGGTTATAAAACCTGGGTTGTCTAATTAGAAACAACCAGATCAATTTAATAATAATAATAATAATAATAATAATAATAATAATAATAATAATAATAAATGTTGAAGCAGAAGATTGAGAGTTTGTGAAAGTTCTCAACATACTGCCTTCGTCAGAATCTCATATAACTCGTGTGTAACACTCTTTCTCAATCAAGTTTTTCGTGGCACTTACACACACAATGATAAACACACAAGACAACAAAGCAGACAAGAGAGTTGGTAACCCAGCCTCTGGCCTAACCAAGCCTTACATCCTGGGGCCAAGTCCTGAGAAGATAATCCACTAAAGGTGTAGGGAAACAGCGAGTACAAGAGTTCCTCACTCTCTCAACCTATCATAAGCACCTCCACTCCTCGATTACAACAAGTGACCACGATCACCCCTTCCTCCCAAGGGACTACTTCGCTCTGGCCACACCCTAATCCTCGAGTCCCACGGTCTTATATAGACCTTTCCCCGCTCTTCACGCCATCACAAAGACCCGGGCCACCACCTTCGTGGATCTCCTCAAATCTCCTACGGCTACCAAATTGGACTCCTTCTAAATCCTACTGTAACTTTAGTTGTAACTTGAGTTGCAATATGACCCTACCGGGACTTAACTCACCAAGGCTACAAAGATCCATCAGACCTCTTCGACTTCGACGCGACCTCCAACCCTCCCGATTGAGTCCCGAATCTACTACGCCGATCCTCCCGATCCCGACACGCTAAACTAGCCGATCCACCTCTCCTCCGTCAAGCAGACTCACCTATCACGGCCGCATCTCCAACCATGGCGCTGAAGCTCTTCATCATCCAAAACTTAATTTCCTCAATCACGGTTTTATCGGCCCAATCTTCCCGATTTGGTTCTCAAAGAACCTTTCCAAACTTGGTCTTGATTCACCAAAGTTTGGTCTTCAATTATGCTTCATTTGTCTTTACCTATATGTGCCTCTTCAATCATCACCAAATATGGCCTTCAATCATCCCCTTAATTTGGCTTCAATCAACAAATGTGATCAATCACATATAGCTTTTTGCCAAATCCATTCACCAATCAGCCCCCAAATCAGCCTTCTTTCCATATGTAGCCTACAATCAATCTTCTTCTTCATATACTGGCTTGCATGTAATCTTCAATCTTTGATTGATATTTCCTTCCCCGATTTGTCTGCATGAAATCTCCAAAGCCATCTCTTGAACCTTCTTCAAAGATATAATTCAAGCTTTCAATGTGCAATCAATCTTCCACATACCAAGTATAGCTCTTTGACTTGTCAACTATCTTGGTTGCCTCGATTTGGTCAACTTGCTTGGCATCACCAGGCCACGTCACCATGTGTCAAATGATGCCAACTAACTTGCTTCAACACTAACAGTTTGAATTTAATACCATAGATGATGTATTCCTCCCATTAGAAGAGATGCAATAATTTGGGGGTTGGAACTTCAAACACCCTTCCTTTTTATTTTAAAGCTTTTTCTTAGACTAGTCACTCTCATAAATAAACCTGATTTATTCACTTTGATATTACAATAAAATTTTAGAAGAGTTGGTTCTAAAAATATATATTTTTTATAAAAAAAATGGAATAGTCAGTCCTAAAATTATTTTTTTAATTAAAAACACATATCTAAAAGTACCTTAAGCTAATAGAACCATAAAAAATTTGATTGTGTAAATTAAAACTTATGTTAGTCTAGCCATCACAATATTGTTTGTTCTACGGTTCATATCAACATAGCATCTTATACGTCAACTAGATAGAATTGTCATTTAAAAATAATTTTGTATTTATAAAAAAAATATATTTAAATTTTTTTGTTTGTTTAAAATTAGCATTACCCTATGGACTACTGCAACCAACAAATTTCTACCAACTAAACTAATAGATGGTTTGAATTGTACACAATAAAATATTTTATGCTAAATTTAAATAATTGAAGATAAAAAATGTTGAATGATCCCAGATTTCAAAGTTATTTTTAATTATTCTCTAAAGAAAACAATTGATGACATCCTAGATATGCTCACAGAAATGTATTTCCAAAGACTTTCCATAGAATGCATCAGCTTCACCCAATTAATACTAGGAATGGAAAATTGTTCAAAGATAATTTAAATGTAGTTTAAAAGAGAGAGAGAGAGAGAGAGAGAGAGAGAGTAACTAGGCCACTAAACAATGACTATATTTGAATATTGAAGATATGCTTAACAGGAATGGAGACCTGAATGTATTACATGAGCACTGTGAGACCAAAAATATACAATACAAATTCTCCAATCCACGTCATTGGACTAAATTTACTGTTTTTAAGTTCATTGACGAGGACCTTAATGTTTATCAACTTCAAGGTATGAAAGGGTCTATCTAATGTTCATATAATAAAGAACATGACATGTTTTCATTTGAGTGATCACTGCAACATCCTAACTTCAGTCTGATTTTGAACCAGTAAAACAATAGCAAATACTATCAATTAATCACGCTGACCGATATTTACATAAATCCAAGCTTTTAACCTGTAATTAATCAATGTAAAATTAACTAAAATCAGGAAGTACTCGTGTAATAACCGGCCCGTATAAACAGTGAATGGATCAGCGTACCTAGATCGGCAGAGGCTAGCCGGACATAGACATCGCGCCCGCCATAAGAGACAGTTCCAACGCCAACGAGCTCCGATACCCAAATAACGCACCCGCTTCCATAAATGTCAGCACTGGCATAGCCCGTGCACGAGCAATTCGTCAAGCACTTCTGTCTGCATTGGTCGAGGCTTATTGTATCGTGGAAGGTGGCCAACGCCGTGTCCGGCAGCGACGCATGGGTGACATTCATGAACCCGTCGGTCCTATTTTTGCAGTCCAGCCCAGTGACACGCACACAGCCGGACGAGGCATCTCTTTGATCCCACTCCTGCTGCAACTTTGGCCTGAACCCTTGCAAGCAACTGCAAACAGGCGAACTGTTAAGGTCGCATAGGCCGTAAGGCCCGCATGGTGAGTACTCGTCGCACTGGCTCTTTGGCAGGTTCAAGACAAGGTTCCACATGCTGATGCTCTCATTCCACAATAAACGTTCCACCTTGCCGAACTGGTTCACCGTCCACCGGCTCAGACTCTTTGGATTGCCAGTGCCAAACATGTAGTAAACCTCGTCCCTCCTGATATTGTACCAGTAGGTGAAGCCATTCAAGGTTGACAATTCTGGTGTGTTGGTGAACCCAGAAACGTCTAATAACGGCCCTGAGACCCACTTCTTAGCCGAACCGAACCAAAGAATAAGCTGAGGACCCGCCCCTTGGAGGTCCATGGAGAATATGTAGCTCCCTGGAGATGGATCGTCCTCGCTCCGCCATGATGTGAGGTTGCGGTTTAAACCAATTCTTAGGTCCAAACCGAGCTTCATGCCGGGGAGAAGGGTGTCCGTCGGGTAGTCAAAGCTCTGCCAAACGAACTCGCTGCTGTTGGATTCTCTGACCACGAGGTTGCCGTCATCCAAGAGTTGCGCCAAAGGATTGGTTAGATTCATTAATGAAGGCATGGGTAAGAAGCTCATGGAATTGATGGTGAGGGTGCCGTGGCCTCTGAGTTCCAAGGTCCCGTTGGTGTCTGCTAATGGACTCCGGCGGTTGGCAACCCATACAACTGTTTGGACTTGTAGCTTGTTGTACCATAGTCCCACGTACCGCTTCTTAGATCCACCAGGACTGAAGAACCCTAAGGCGAAGGTTCCTCTGGCCGAGACGAGCGTTTGGCCATCATGGAGGGACTGATTAGGGCTTAAGACGTCCGTTGAGATGGTGGAACAACAGAAGAGATCCAGGAGAGAGACAACTATCAACATTTGCATATTCACATGCTTCTCCGCCGCACCTTGGCAAGCAATTGGACTTAAATACTTGTACTTGAATATTGACCTAGTTTTTGGCATTGACTCAAACTCTTGTTCTGGGCCGTTAATGGCCCGGCCGCCACACCCCCTCAATCTTCATCTATAAAAATTAAAGTTTATTGGAAAATTCCCATTGAGTTATATATAATTGTTAGTTTTAATCATGCCCTGCATAACAAGCATATGGAACCACTTCAAATGAATGTTTGGAATTAGCACGGTGGCGATTGAGCTAAAAGCCCTCTGAGGATCCAAACTAATATGAAACATGCTAAAGCCCTAGTGGCAACATGTGCTTGGGCTATATGGAAGGCCAGGTGTGACCTGGTCTTCAATAACAAAAGAGCACAACCATTACAAATTTTCCAACAAGCAATGAATGCAAATAATCAATACCTCTGCAGTAAACAATGGCATCTTAGGGAGTATCTCAATACTTCTAAATTCAATAATTCTTTAACTCTTTTCTGTGATGCTTCCTACAATGAAAATTCTCCCTTATGTGGTATTGGTTTTATTGTCATTACAGGTGTTGACAGAGTTATTTTGGCCGTCATACGTACCCCCGTTGAATCTAGTCTCCAAACCGAAATAATGGCATTTTACTGTGGCAATGCAACAATGCATAAGAAGCAATCTGAAGCCTATAGCCGATCGCGGTAATCGACCGCCTCACCATTCTCAACATGCTCAACATTGATGGTTCACAGATCAATCGGCCAAGTCAGCCTAACTTGCTACATTTGATGGAGATCCTCAAGCAAAATCCGCAATGGAGATTAGTTACCCTCGGGAGATCAACGCGTTGTAGCGTATGCCTTAGCTAACTATGGAAGAATGAACCCGTAATTGTCATTTGTTTCACGTGGGAGTAGGCCACCGATGGTCGGAGAATGCCTTTGCTCAAAGCCGGATCAAGTAGCTCGCTTAATTTAAGCATAACTAACTTTATCTTTTTGTTTTTTTAATGAGCTAAGTTTTTAGCTTCCTGTCAAAAAAAAAAGCCCTCTGAGGATCGAGGGTCATCCCCCATGGGGTGGATTAATCCTTACGAGAAGGATGGGACCTCACCGTCATGGCAACCACATGGAGTATCTGAGGAGAAAGGAATAGGCGATGCTTTCAGGAAAAACAATGCATTTTTTTGAGAATTATTCGTGATATTTTCTTCTTTATTCTCTTCTGGTTGAATGCAACTTCAATTGCAAAATGGCCAAGACTGAAGGTGGCAACCAACTTGGTGAAACGCACTCCTGAATTCACAGCTGATTCCCCTGCGCGATTGCGAGGGAAGCGATCCGGATCCCTTTGAAGACGAACCAGCTGTCAAGGAAAGGCTTGAGGAGATCTACAGAGACATCTCCAGGAGGAAGACTCCACATGATTAATATTTTATGCTTTCTTGATTGAGCATTATACTCTGTAATAGACTCTTAACATTAACTATCATAAATAAAATGTGGTCTACCACTTATTCAAAAGAATAATAATAAATTTTAAAATTTTTATATACAATTTGATAATTAAAATTAATAATAAAAAATATTTTATAGATTTTTATAAATTAGATATATCTGTTGGCAGGCACGGCCCTGCTAACCCAAACATGAAACACTATTTATGTACTAATAATTTATTATTATTTGATTTATCCATAGACATTTGTGTATAAAAAGATAGATATATAATTGACAATGTCAACTGAAACAATAAAAAAGAATATTGTTCATATGAGCATCTCTTTTTTAACCAACCAATTAATTTTTACAGAGACACTACAAGAAAATAGATTTATTGCGGCAGATATTAGCGGCGGATTTCAAACTCCGCCGCTAAATGTGAGATCTATTGCGGCAGATAATACTATCCGCCGCTATAGATCGATATATGCCAACCCTGTTAAAATCTATAGCGGCGGATATTTATATCCGACGCTATAGACCATTCAGTAGCACTTCCTTGGATTTTTAGCGGCGTATATATGTTTTTTGCCGCAATAAATACCCGCCAAATGTAAGCCCGCCAGACTGAAACCTTTTCTTTTTTCTCTGCGGAAGTCTGATCTCGCGAGCCCTTGCTTTTTCCTCTCCAGTTAGGTTCTCTCCCTCCCTCTCGCTCACATTTTCCTTCCAAAATCCCTAATTCTCCCAATTCTCTAATCCTTCTTGCAAGCAATCAAGGAGATTAGCACCATCACTGAGAGGATCGAGGGCATTAATCTCATCCTTCTGCGTGTCCAAGCTCTCAGAAACGTCAGCTCCCACCGTAGTTCAACAGCGCTTCTCTTGTGCTCTTCTTGTTCGGCTTAATTGCTTGATGTTATGGTTGCAGCCTCATCAGAAAGCCCTCCTCTTCCTCCTCGATTCCAGGTAGCAAATTTCTTTTCCCATCATTGAGATTTATGTTTTGATTCTAATTCGGTTCTATATGATTTTCATTTTGTCTTTGTTTGTGATTGTTTTTATAGGGACTTTGAATCCTAAGGTTCTGTTGGAGCTCATTATTTTTTAGTTGTTATTGTTGTGTGTGTGTGTGAGTGTGTGTTTTGTTGATTTGTCTTCCAAGTTAAAATTTTCCTTTGATTGACAGTCCATAAAGCCATTGAATTCATTATTGTTATGTGAGGATAAAATTCAAGTCCTGCAATCTACATAGAAGAAACTGGGGAGGAGTTCGCACTAGATGCTATCTATGCGAAAACGAGGATGAATCGGTCCACCACTTGCTTATATCATGCCCCTACACAACATTCATCTGGGACTACTTCAGGAGAATGTTCAAAGATAATGCCATACGATGGTGGATCGAAATTAAAGCCATATATGGGGACCGGAGGTCAAACCACATTAGTGGACCAATCCTTACGAGAAGGGTGGGACCTCACCGGTTATGGCAATCATATGGTGTATTTGGGGGAAAGGAATAGCTGATGTTTTCGCGAAAAACAACGCGTTTTTTGAGAATTCATTCGCTATATTTCCTTTCTCACTCTCTTTTTGGTTGAATGCAGCCCACTCGCAAAACGAACACCTAATGGAGGCGGCGGATTGACTTGGGAACGCTCCTTGGAATTCCCCAATTTGAAACCCCAAGGAGCGATGGTGAGGGAAGGGCACAAGACCCCTTCGAGGACAACCCGACTGATCAAGGAAGGGAATGAGGAGATGCAAAGAGCCACCCTCAACCGGGAGAATGAGGACTTAGGATCGATCAATCTTTTGTATTTTCCTGCTTGAGATGTGCACTCTGTAATCGACTCTTATCACTAATTATCACAAATAAAAATGTGGTTTACCACTTTTTCAAAAAAAAAATTCAAGTCCTGCGGATGATGTTCCTTCTCTATAGTTCAAGTCTATGAACACTCAGAATCAGGATTTAAGAATCTTTGAACTAGCAAAGCAACTACAGTGTAGGGATTTGGATGTTGATAATGGATCTGGGGAAGCACATGAGTTTGGTCTACATGCACAATTGAGGATAAAAAGAAAAGCAAACCTTCTTTGGTCATCAAGCATTATGTATAGTGAAAGGTACTTCTGGAGTTTGTTTTTTTTTCTTGAAGAATGGAACTTCAAAACATATTACATTATGCAATGCTTGTAAATTATCTGATTCATTTACAGAGCAAAATTATATGATTCATCTCATGGTGTTGATTCACATGTTTGCAGATGATGTTTGGAGATGATGAAAGTTTAGCCATAAGATCATATGGTGAATTCCCATCTAGTTCAAGAACCAGGTACTATATCTATACATGAAGATATATATAAATATGATGTTGTCTTATGCATCTTTAGCTTATACTTATTTTAATATTCAACCCTGTCATCCTGACAATCATCATTGCTGTGTAGTGCTTTCCAGTGGAGGAAATTTTTAGATTTGTTGCTCTTTTAGTGAAAAGGTTTGAGTTTTGGATTTTCCAGGTCTCCAATATGATCTTCTTAGACTCCCCTGTTGGGTCTGGACTCTCATTTTCAAGTACTTCAGAGGGATATGTTCATAGGGATATCACTTCAAGAAGGTAATCATGCACATGATTGATCCTCCTCTATTTTTTGCATTTGATTCAATGCTCTGACTTAATGTAACTTGACATCAGACTTTTGGTGGTGTCTACTCCCACAAACTAAATTTGATGGAAGGAAGAAAAATTTTCCTTTTGCAGTCCACCACTCAATATTGTCATGAAGAGGATTATGAACATCCCACCAGTGTTGTGTACTAAGAAAAGCTTCAAGTTGTGAAGTAGGTACCAAAAGGGCTATTTGTTTCATAAGTAAATCTTTAAAATTGTTGTTCTCAATATAAAGTTTATATGCGTGGGTTTCCAAAATGTTGAAATTGCTCATCTTTGAATGTAGGCTCTAAGGGAAATGAGTCATTAAGAACATCAGGAGCTTGTAAATAAAAGGTTTTTTATAGGTCCTCCCATTACTCTAGTTAGGAACTATTCCTATTCTTGGATATGCATTTCTTCTTTGTTCATCACCTTCAATTTTAGATTTGGTTGTTATATGAACAGTCACCGGAAATCATGCTGATGAAAAGGTTAGTTTATCTTTTGAGAAACCTAAATACCTTCAATGTGTTGCATAAACATGCAGTTGACATGGTAATTTTGCCTTGTAGACAATTGAACAGTTGATAGCAACTGGAAATAGTGAACAAAAGCTATTCAAGAGAGACGGCATGGCCAGGTTTGCCCTGCATCTTATGCATGTTTAGTTTGAAGTCTTTAATTCTCTTATGGAAAGTCTATTTGATTGTATTTCATCATCATTTGGTAAACAATATTTGTTGAACTTTTGGCTCAACAGTCAAGATATGATCTTGTTTTGAGGTTTGTAAGTATTGAATTTTATGGACTGTCAGTCCTTCCAATATTGTGATAATGCTTTGATCTAATGTTGTCATTTTTTGGTTGCAGACTTCTGATTCTCATGAGAAGATGGTTGGAATTTTGTTCGAATTTGGATTTGTTGCACAAGATTTATATTGAGTCCTTCGCAATTTGCCATAACCTAGTTTTGAAATTAAGCAGCATATTCATTTTGTTAGGGCTTGTGATTTATGAAGGTGAAACATTGCTTGAGTATGGGCTTGTAATTTCAACTATTCATTGATAAATTCAAATGTATTGATTATAAATTAAATAAAATTTGTTTCTTATTATTAATTAATTTTGTTTTTTTAAATATTATTAAGAGTATTTGTGTAATTAATAATAATAATAATAATAAATAATAATAATAATATTATTATTATTATTAGTATTATTCTTATATACCTTATAGCGGCAGATATATCTGCCGCTACAGAGCCTTATTAATAGCTGGTGAGACCTATAGCGGCGGATATATCCGCCGCTATAGGTTGCAATCCACCCCTTATATACATCCTTTTAGAGGCGGATATATCCGCCGCTATAGGTGGATTATCCGCCGCTAAAATCTATACCGACCGAGGCTTTAGTGGCGTTCTATATCCGCTGCTAAATATCTATAGCGGTGCAAATGTTACCTATAGCGGCGGATATATCCGCCGCTATAGGTTATATTTCCTGTAGTGAGAGTTTAAACCTATATACTAATAAACCTAGTTTGTCCGCAGGAGCAAGTTAGAACACGACAATGAAGGACCTCAAGATCGTTTTTTGTATGGCTTATAAAAACTCTTTACGTAGTCATAAAAAAAAAACAAAAACACCTTGTACAACTGCTAAAACACATGCATAAACTTAGTTCATTGTTCAAGAAGCAACATCTAAATTAGTTGCACTATAGTCAGGTGAAACTAGTTTATTCATTTTTATCAAATATATATATATATATATATATATATATATATATATATATATATATATATATATATATATAAGTAAGTATCTTTACATGCATTTTAATTGTACATTTAAGCCCTTAGCGGTGTTTTAAGGAAATCCAACCATATGGATGGAAAGAACATCGAAAAATAAATTAGCATGCTAATTTTTCATACAATTTGAGAATTTGTAGGGTCTTCATATTAAAGAGTGAAATTTTGAACCGATAAGATTTCTATAAATTTTCACCCGTAAAGATAAATACCCTACAAGTTCTCAAATTGTATGAAAATTGATATGTTAGCTTATTTTTCAATGTTCTTTCCATCCATACTGTTTTATTTAAAAAAAAAAAATATTCTCCAAGTGCCTCAAAATGAGGCGACCTTAAATGAACAGTAATCCGACCCGCCTTATACAAGTCATGTTATATATATATATATATATATATATATATATATATATAGGGGACTGATAGCATCGGTAGGTCCTTGAAGTCTGGCGAGTTCCCATTATCAAATTCCCCATAATAGGCTAAATATATATATAATATATAATATATATTTAAATATTTATATATATTTATATATGTACAAAATATATATTTATATATATATCTCAATATATGTCATGTACATTGATATGGGCCCATATCAATGTACATGACATACATCTCATGCCCATATATAGGGGTGTGATGCTATGGATCTTTACCAAATGCAAATTTGTACCATAGACTCTTATCGATTCCCTATATATATATATATATATATATATATATATATATATATATATATATATATATATATATATATATACAGCAGTGATGTTATCAGGCCGGTCGGAAATGATATATTTTTGGTCACTTTGCTCATTCTCGGCCTGGAGCATATTTGAACAATTTCAACCGTGCGGATGGAAGATCGATCATCGAAAAATAAGTTAGTGTCAATTTTCATACAATTTGGGAACTTGTAGGGTCTTCATCTTAATGAGATCAAAACTTATAGGAATCGAAGCGGTCCAGATTTTCAAACCGTTAAGTGGGAGGGACCAAACGGGTTACCAAATTGTATGAAAATTGGCAGGATAGCTTATTTTTAACAGATCTTCCCATCCATATAAAAATAGTCCGGGGGCCCAAATGTAGGCGGCCCAGTGAATGAAGCGTATTTCAAATTCTACTGCATAATATCATGCCTCTATATATATATATATATATATATATATATATATATATATATATATATATATATATATATATTGTTAGGGTCCAAATCGGTTTTATCCTAACTTCACTCTTGCGGTTGAATTTATTTTAGAGTTTGGACTCAGAACAACACCGAAATCAAAGAGGAGAACCAAAAGAGAGGCGCAAGCTTTAACGTGGAAACCCATGAATCGGGGAAAACCACGGGCCCTGTTAGAGAGGGCGAAATCTACTAATACATCGTAGCACAAATGGGGAGAAGATGAAGGGAGAAGAGACTTTTTTTGTGGTGGTCCTAGCCTAATGGAGATCAACCTGTCATTTTCTATGCTTCCTTCGGTCCTCTTAAAGCCGAGGAGGCGAAATCGCGCTTTTCCTCCCTGAATCTGCGCTCTTGCCTCGAATTCAGCCCCCCCAATCCGCGATATGATTGACCTTCCTGATTTGATCGTAATCCGCGTACTGTAATCTCGAAGGACCACATGTCCTCGGTTTGACCTTCGGATGCTTTTGGGAAGGAAACTGTGCTTTTATATATATATGGAGTGGCTCGGCTTGGCCTGAGGAAGGGGTGGGAAGGAGGTTGCCGAAGGAGAGCCTCCCGAAGGAGGTTAATGAAGGAGGACGCCAAAGGTGAATCCTCCGAAGGGGGCTGTTGAAGGAGAACCTTCCGAAGGAGAACCTACCCTTCCAGAACTGACGAAGGACGCTGGCCGAGGAGGCGCCCCAGGTGACTCTCCATGATTGGATGGGCGCAACGTGTCTTCCCACTTTTCTCCCTATCATATGTAATAATACATCCATGGTTAAACATAAATATTTAAAGTTTTAAGGACTAACATAAAAAATAGAACAAAAATTTTAATTAACAATTAGATCAAAGATCAAACTAAAATATTAAAACTCTTACTATTTCTTTAATTTCTTACCGGTTACTCTCATATCAATGATCTCGTGAGGCTATCTAGTGACCAGTGTTGCCTTGGCTGCGGCTCCATTTACCAGAATATCAACCTTGAGGGACGATTCCATTTCCAACTACTCTCTTTCTCTCTCTCACTCTCATGCATCTGCACAGGCATGTCTATGTCCTGGATCGCTGTCTTCCCTTCCAACATCTCTGCAGTTCCTTGATCTCTATCTGTCATTTCTCATTTCGTCAAATAATTCAGAACAGCTACTTCTGTGGATCTTGGATTCAAGTAAAGAAGTTGATTGAGAAAGTCTTGTTACTGTTTGTCCTAGTCTTCCAGAGTTTAGAGTATTGTTAGTAGTGGTGAATTCATCTCTTTCCGTTTCATTTTTCATGGTATCAGAGCCTTTTTTAACCCAAAACACCAAATCACTGCACAATGACATCCGACAACACCTCTGCTTCCAATACATCCTCCCTTTCTACCAAAATTCTTCAGCCGGCCTTCTCCCAACATCCTTTTTTAACCATGCGATCAATGTCAAATTGAATCGTGACAATTACCTACTATTGAAGGCACAAATGATGCCATATCTGAGAGGACAACAGCTGCTTCGGTTCGTTGATGGATCATACCCATTCCCCGAAGCAAACATCACTACCACGACTGAATCTGGCGCGACACAAGTCCAGAATCCAGAATATAAAGCTTGGTGTCAGCATGACCAGCAGGTACTCAGTGTCATTCTCTCCTCATTATTTGAAGAAATTCTTACACATATGTTGTTCCTCACTACCTCATCTGACGTCTGGAGTGCACTTGAGAAAATGTTTTCTTCTCGCTCAAGAGCAAGGATTATGCAGATTCGTCTTCAGCTATCTAATCTGCAGAAAAGATACATGACGGCCACTGATTATTTTCATCAGGTCAAGATACTGGTGGCTACTCTCTCAGCCATTGGGAAACCACTGCAAGATGAAGAAGTGATCTCCTACATGTTGGCTGGCTTGGGATCTGAATATGATCCTCTTGTCACTTCCATCACCACCAGAACTGAACCCATTTCTATAAATGATTTATATGCTCATCTTCTCAGTTTTGAAATGAGATTGGAGCATCACAACTCGACCTTCCAGATGAACTCTTCAGCAAATACTGCCTCTCGAGGAAGAGGGACCTCAAGAGGAAGAAGCCGTGGTCGAGGTGGCCGAGGAGCACCATCCCAAGGAGGAAACAATACTGGAAACCACTCTGGTTACCGTGGAGGAGGAAGAAACTTTCATAGCTCAAGGCCAAACTGTCAGGTGTGTGGCAAGGCTGGTCACACAGCACTGAAATGCTACCACCGTTTTGATCACTCATATCAAGCTGAGGAGAGTGCTAATTTTGCTGGGCTGACTACCACACCCTCATATCAGATAGATCCAAATTGGTACATGGATTCAGGAGCTACAGATCACATCACTAGTGATCTTGATCGTCTCACCGTCAAGGAGAAATATGGCGGAGGAGATCAAGTTCAAGTCGGGAATGGCTCAGGTTTGAATATTACTCATGTTGGTCACTCTAGAATTCATACACCTAAAACCTCTCTTTTTTAAAAAAATATCTTACATGTTCCTGAAATTTCAAAAAATCTTATCTTTGTTCACAAGTTTGCTAAGGATAACAATGTCCTTCTTGAATTTTACCCATACCATTTTCTTGTAAAGGAACTAGAAACAAAGAAGAGCTATTCCAAGGCAAATGTGAAGGAGGACTCTATCCATTCAAATTTAATCAGAATTTCTCAAAGACTGTTCTTCTAGCAAATAAAAACACTCAAGATCAGTGGCATAGAAGGCTTGGTCATCCCTAAAATCCAATTGTTCAAGTTGTTCTTTAACAAAATAATATTCCCTTTGTCAAGAATGATGATCCTCATGTTTGTGATGCTTGTAAATTAGCAAAAATCCTTCTAACTACCTTACACTTCTTCTTCTCATATTTCTGTTGTAACATCCCGGGTTTTCATAGCACATATAAGTGGCTTTTTATTAAACTGATTGTTCAGTTACACATGCCCCAGGACTTTTTTAGTTTAGATGTTTAGAGATTAGGTACATTCTCATACTTAAGTTGAAATGACATAGTTTCATTTATCAATTTTTATAGTCCACATCTACTCAGAGCCAGCTATACACTTAACCGTCACGTCAATCTCCAGATCCGTACTTGTGTAACATACATATTTGTCAAACATAGCACAATTCATATCGGATATACTTGCATAAATCTTAACATAATCATGTCACAAATTTGTGTAAAACACAAATATATCAATCGTACCGTCCGTGCGCACCCAATCTCAACAGCACTATCCATGCTCACACTTCCAAGCACATAACCAGCCTCCCCGGCTGCATACATTAAACATGGTGGTCCCACGGACCTGAGCCCCAACAGAAGCATGTGTCAACCGATTCACACGTGACATAGACACTGATGAAGTTACGAAACATAACACGTTGCTCTACTAGGAGCAAATATGCGTACATATCAAAAATACCACTTTTCATAATTCATCAATAAATCATTCAAACATAACTGTTACCATAAACTTTACACGTTGCTCTACTAGGAGCAAATATGCGTACATATCAAAAATACCACTTTTCATAATTCATCAATAAATCATTCAAACATACCTGTTACCATAAACTTTATCACGTACCATTTGTATAAAGTTTACTATTTTTCCATATTTATGCAAACATAAACCTTATTACTTAGCATTTATCGAAACATAAACTTTGCCCACTTAACATTTATGCAAACATAATCGTACCACTTAGTCAAATGTAAATTTTACCAGATAACATTTCTCCAAATATAAACCCACATAACATTAATGGTCAGGGCTAACCGCCATGACACCATACTTTCTTTTGTCAGGCTAACCGCCATGACATCATTACCCAATGCATTGGGGGAACATATAATTCGGGCCCACCCACAACATAACGTTACGCTCATTTCATTTCTGCAGGGGGACATATCATAATTCTCTTTCTGGGAACATAACATATTTATTTATTCATAAAATAAATCATAAATGAAGCATTTAACCATAAAAATACATAAATAATGTAAATAAAATTACATGAAATTAACATTCGATGCATTTACTCTTTCCCTGGGACATACAGCCATTTCCCTTTTCGTGGGACATTGATAATACCACTTTTAGAGTTCATATAAATAACATCAAGAAATCATTCATCAATTAAGCGAAAAAAAAATACCGAGTTCATCTACCAAGAACTCAATTGGATAATCACTTCTATTTTAGTTGGTTTTTTCCAACTACTGTGTAAGTCTTGTCGTTATCTAGTACGGCAAAGATTTCCTCCTCAATGATCAATGATCAATGATCAAGAAATTAAACATTATATATATAAAAAAAATTACAAAACTTTTCTTTCTCTCTCTTTCTCTTTCTTCTTTCTCTTTCCCTCCCTCTATTTTCTCTTTTCACCACCGTTTCTCTCTCGTCCTTTTCTTTTCTCTCTTCCTTCTTTTTCTCTTCTCTCTTTTCTTTCCTTCTCTCTCTCTTTGCCTGCATACTCTCCCTCTCTCTTTTACTCTTTCTCTTTCCCTCTCTTTTCCCCTCTTTCTTTCCTTTCTCTCTCCCTTCCTATTTCATCTTCTCTTCTTCTTTTCATTCTATCCGATCTCCTCCCCCTTGGACATTGGGCTATTTGTATATTTATTGGGCTTTGAGGCGGTGGGGTGCAGCTTCGTAGAAGCTACCGCTTTTATTTATTTTTTATTTTATTTTATTATTTTATTATTATTATTTATTTTTTTTTTTTAAATACAAATCAAGATGATAAACATCATCTTTAATATATATTGAAACCAAACATAAATGAGGCTTCCTTGAAACTTCCTTTATTTATTCATTTCATTTAATTTTTTGTAATTTTTCATTTTAACCCCCAAAATTTTATTAAATCCATTTTGATTTATTTCATTAACTAAAAAAAAACCGGATATTACATCTGTAGCCCCTCTAGAGCTTATCTTTTCAGATGTTTGGGGTCCAGCACCTCAATTATCTAGTGGTTTTAAATACTATGTAAGCTTCATTGATGATTATAGCAAGTTTACTTGGATTTATTTATTGAATTGCAAATCTGATGTTTATACCATCTTTTTTCAATTCAAGAACCACGTTGAGAGAATTCTTGGCAAAAAGATTAAGAGCATTCAAACAGATTGGGGTGGTGAATACCAAAGACTCCATAAATTTTTTAAACAAATCGGAATAGATCTAGGATCTCTTGTCCTCACACACATCAGCAAAATGGGGCTGCAGAAAGGAAACACAGACATATAGTAGAAGTTGGTCTAGCCCTTCTAGCCCAAGCCTCCCTTCCAATTAAGTTCTGGGGTGAAGCCTTCCTAGCTGCTTGCTATCTTATCAACCGAACTCCTAGTCGAGTTATTAACTATCTCACCCCTTTGGAATGACTTTTTGGTACAAAGCCCAACTACACTCTCCTTAGAGTTTTTTGAATGTGCTTGTTGGCCGAATCTGAGACCCTATAATAGACACAAACTCAGCTTCAGATCCAAACAGTGTATCTTCATTGGCTATAGCTCCCATCACAAGGGGTACAAATGCTTTCATGTGCCAACTGGTCGTGTTTACATTTCTAGGGATGTTGTTTGATGAAAATGTTTTTCCTTTCTCTACAAAACAATCTTCTGAAAAGCAAGAAACTGATTCCTTAGTTTTATTGCCTATAACCATAAGTTTTGACTCCCTTTTCTAAAAAACAGTCCCAAAACCACAACAATCGAAACAGTGATTTTTCTCATTCCCATACTAACAATGACCAACTAGAGGAAAACATTCAAAACCTTGTGCAGCCTGACCCCTCTTGTGTAGAAAACTCAGAAGGTAAAAACTCTGAAGAAGCTTTTGAAACTCAACTTGAAGTGCAGGTTGAAGAAACTCCAAGACATCCAATGCAAACCAGCTTAAAAGACAACATCAGGAAGCCCAAAGTCTTCAGTGATTGTACGGTTTACTGTCCAACTCAAAGACATGCTCTCTTGTCTACAACTGAACCTGAAAACCATATTGAAGCCCTTCAAGACTCATGCTGGAAGCAAGCTATGGAAGCAGAGTTCAAGGCACTCATGCAGAATCAGACATAGTCTTGTTCCTCCAAGGAAAGGGTTAAACATTATTGACTGCAAATGGATTTTTAAGCTCAAAAGGAAAGCTGATGGTTCTATTGATAGACACAAGGCAAGGCTAGTGGCTAAAGGGTTCAAACAGAGATATGGTGTGGACTATGATGACACATTCAGTCCAGTTGTGAAGTTTTCAACAATAAGACTGCTTCTGTCACTTGTTGTCTCAAAGGGTTGGGCTCTAAGGCAAATTGATATTCAAAATGCTTTCCTTCATGGGTACTTAGAAGAGGAAGTATATATGAAACAACCTCCAGGTTTTGAAGACAACTAGGTACCACACTATCTCTGCAAACTAAACAAGGCACTTTATGGACTTAAACAAGGCCCTAGGGCCTGGTTTGCTAGATTGAGCATCAAGTTACAAGAATTGAGTTTTTATCCCTCAAAGACAGACACCTCATTGTTCATTTACAAACAACAAGGTGTGACTATGTACATGCTTGTGTATGTGGATGACATTATAATTATCAGCTCCTCAAATTCCTCGACTGACAAAGTAATTAGAGAGCTGCAATTTGAGTTCCCTGTTAAAGATCTTGGTGAGCTGAACTATTTCTTGGGCATCAGTGTAAAAAGGACACAGAAAGGCATTGTGCTGACACAAGAAAAATACATATCTGATATTCTTCACAAGACAAATATGTCTCAGTGCAAACCAGCCCCAACTCCTATGTCAACCTCAGAAAAATTGTCAACAACTACTGGAAGTTCACTGACAGAAACTGAAGTTACTCGATATAGAAGTGTTGTTGGAGCTCTTCAATACCTGACACTAACCAGACCAGATATCTCATATTCAGTGAATAAGGTATGTCAATTTATGCATTCACCTACTGAGATACATTGGGGTGCAGTCAAAAGAATACTTCGATATCTGAAGAATACTAGCAGTCATGGTCTGGCAATTAACAAGTCTACCTCAGCTTTACTCAGCGCCTTTTCTGACTCTGATTGGGCTGGATGTGCTGATGACAGAAGGTCAACTAGAGGCTATGCAATATTTTTTGGATCCAACCTTGTTTCCTGGAGTTCTAAGAAACAACCTACTGTCTCCAGATCAAGTACAGAGGCAGAATACAAAGCTCTTGCAAATGGAGCTGCTGAAGTAATTTGGTTTCAATCTCAGCTGCGAGAATTGGAGATCTATCAGTCAAGATCGACCACCTATACTTTGGTGTGATAATATTGGGGCCACCTATCTATCAGCAAATCCTATTTTTCATGCTCGTACTAAACACATTGAAGTGGAATTTCATTTCGTCAGAGAAAGAGTGGCAAATAAGCAGCTAGAAGTCAGATTTATATCATCTCATCATCAGTTGGCTGATGTCTTCACCAAACCACTTCAAGTTCGAGTGTTCAATTCACTTTGTAAAAATCTCAACCTGATGTCTGCACCGCTGGGATTGACGGGGCTGTTAAAGAAGTTGATTGAGAAAGTCTTGTTACTGTTTGTCCTAGTCTTCAGGAGTTTAGAGTATGGTTAGTAGTGGTGAATTCATCTCTTTCAGTTTCATTTTTCACGAACAAAGTACAAACAATTTCTTGAGCTTTTTTGCAGAACTTGGAAATGGTAAAGATGGATTATTCCAATCGTGTGAGGAATTTGTCTTCTCTTCTTGAACACAACTTGCATAAAATTTTGCACATAGTTGTCTATTTTAGTCTCAAGATCTTACAAGTCTTCATTGACTCAGCCAAGGAGGGAGATTCAGACATGAAAGCACCAATTTGTAACAAATTAAAATCCACAAAGCTCTACTATTCAACAATACTGATAAGAGAACCCAGTTCATACAACAAACCACCCATAGATTTCATAAGAAACATCAAGATTAAACTACTCACTCCATCACGAAGTTACAACCAGGAAATCAATAACAGTCTTCATACCTCATACAAGCATATAAAGGAAAACAGTAAGATAACTAGGGTTATTGCTAACCCCCCAATCACCGAGACGATGGAACACCGGGAACCACTCGTACTCGTGGCCTCCGTCCTCCTGCGAGTCCGGTCTTCTTCTCACTTAGTCGATAACCCCGTGTCCCTTTTGTAGCTTCTGCCCTCCTACCCTGCCATGGGATTAGCTCTCTTTTAGAATTCATATCACAATTTATTTTATTTTTTTTGGAAAAGGTATTCATATCACAATTTAAATGTTCAAATGCATCAGCTTCACCCAATTAATACAAGGAAAGGAAAATTGTTCAAAGATAATTTAAATATAGTTTCGGGAAATTTAAAAAAAAAGATTGATCAGGGCCACTAAAAAATGATTATATTCAAATAATTGAAGATATGCTTAACATAAATGGAGACCTGTGTGTATATTACAGGAGTACCGAGAGACCAAAGTATTTTTCTTAGTGTAATTCTAATCCACACCAAAGGCATCATAACCTAGCGGTAACATTGGGCCCCGTGTACTGGTGTAATTCTTCTTGGTGAGCCATTGGGTGTTCTCATATTCGAATCCCCGCCTCCATAATAGGAGGGAGCAGTCCGTAATGAGTCGGGCCGCCAAGGGGGAGCTCCAAATGGCTGTACGCGCATGGTGAGGGTGTTCGTCACTTAAAATCGCGTCCCTTGACAAGCCTTCTGGGGGGTCTTTATGGCCTTAGTCAAAAAAAAAAAATTCTCCAATCCACGTCATTGGACTTTTTTTTGAAAGAAATAGATAAATCACTTTTATCTATGATAATAATAGGCATGTCATTAGACTTAATTTACTGTATTTAAGTTCATTGACTAGCACCTTAATGTTTATCAACTATTCAAGGTTTGAAAGGGTATAATGTTCATAAAATAAAGAAGATGACATGTTTTCATTTGAGTGAGCTAACTCGAAATTACAGTTGAGTTTCCAATGCCCATATATATGTCAGTATGATCACTTCAAACTCCTAACTTCATTCAGATTTTGAACCAGTACAAAACAATAGCAAATACTATCGAAGTATCAATCACGCTGACTGATCGATATTTACATATATATATATATCTATGCTTTTAACTTGTAATTAATCAATGTAAAATTAAATTAAATCAGGAAGTAGTCGTGTAATTAATAACCCGTATAAAAAGTGAATGGATCCGCGTACCTAGATCGGCGGAGGCTAACTGGACAAAGACCTCGCGCCCGCCATAAGAGACAGTTCCGACTCCGACGAGCTCCGACACCCAAATAATGCACCCTCTTCCGTAAATGTCAAGATCGGCATAGCCCATACACGCAGCAATTCGGCCAAGCATTTCATGCGCATTCGCCGAGGCTTATTTTATTGTGGAAGGTGGCCATGGCCATGGTCGTGTCGGCAAATGACGTATGGGTGATCATGAACTGTCGGTCCTATTTTTGCGATCCAGTATGCAGGAGACGCACACAGCCGGACGACGCATCTCTTTGATCCAACTCCTGCTGCGACTTGGGTCTGAACCCTTGCAAGCAACTGCAAATAGGCGAACTGTTAAGGTCGCATAGGCCGTAAGGCCCGCATGGTGAGTAAGTCAAATAGGCTGATCGGAGATGGAGGTGGAGATGGTGGAAGCCTTAAGGCGGCTGCTATCTCTTTATCATATATATCTCGAAAAGAATTACAAACCCTAATACATGTATATATACAACTCACACAACCCGGATCGGTTAAAGCAAAACCCGGATCCGATAACATATAAACATTTGACTCACATTGACACTCCCCCTCAAGTTGGAGCATACACATCGACCATGCCCAACTTGCTTAATGAGTCATAAAATACCTTCTTGGAAACTCCCTTTGTAAGTATGTCTGCAAGTTGCTCTTCAGTAGGAACAAAGGGAAAGCTGATGATCTTGGCGTCTAACTTTTCTTTTATAAAATGACGATCAACCTCCACATGTTTAGTACGATCATGTTGTATTGGATTATGTGATATATCAATAGCGGCTTTATTGTCACAATACAGTTGCATAGTATCTTTGAGCATAAAACCCATATCACACAACAGATTCCTCAACCACAACAATTCACACACTCCATGAGCCATACCTCTATACTCAGCCTCAGCACTGGATCGTGCTACAACCTTCTGTTTCTTGCTCTTCCATGTAACCAAGTTACCTCCTACAAAAGTAAAGTAACCTGACGTTGACCTCCTGTCGGTAATACTGCCAGCCCAATCTGCATCTGTGAAGCCATACACTTCAAAGATGTTGTTATGTTTAGAAAACAATATTCCTCTACCTGGAGCTGACTTCAAGTATCTTAAAATTCGTACAACAGCATCCATGTGACTCTGACTTGGATTATGCACGAATTGACTTACTACACTTACTGCATATGCAACATCTGGTCTAGTATGAGCCAAATAAATCAAGCGTCCAACTAATCGCTGATAACGAGCTCGATCAGTAGGCACTTGATCTGGATACTCAGCCAAACAATGGTTCTGCTCAATAGGAGTTTCAATAGGTTTGCAATCCAACATACCTGTCTCCGTCAGCAAGTCAAGAACGTACTTTCTCTGACACAGGTAGATCTCTTCTCTCCCCCTGCCTACCTCAATTCCTAGGAAGTACTTGAGTTCACCCAAGTCCTTCATCTCAAACTCAGAGGCTAGTTGTCTCTGCAATCTCTCTATCTCAATATTATCATTTCCAGTGATCACCATATCATCTACATAGATGATCAAAGCTGTTACCTTTCCTTGTTGATGATGGAGGAACAAGGTATGATCTGAGTTGCTTTGTCTGTAACCAATCTGGTGCATGAACTGTGAGAACCTCCCAAACCATGCACGTGGCGACTGTTTGAGACCATATAAAGATTTTCTCAGTTTGCATACAAGTTCACCAGGAAAATTTACATACCTGTGTGGAAGACTCATGTACACCTCCTCAGCTAACTCTCCATGAAGGAATGCATTCTTGACATCAAACTGTCGGAGTGGCCAGTTTAGACTTGCGGCAAATGAGAGTAGTACTCGAATGGTGTTCATCTTAGCCACAGGTGTGAAAGTCTGGTCATAATCAATGCCATAGGTCTGGGTGAAACCTTTTGCAACAAGTCATGCCTTATATCGATTCACCGAGCCGTCAACATTATATTTGACTGTAAACACCCAACGACAACCTACTGCTTTCTTGCCTTGTGGTAAGGGTACCAACTGCCAAGTTTCATTCTTCTGTAAAGCCCCCATTTCTTCCTTCATTGCCCTCCTCCACTTTGGATCTCCCAACGCATCCTGTACTTTGTTAGGTACTGATACAGTAGATATTTGATTCGCAAAAGATACATATGACTTAGATAATCTCCTAGTGGACATGTAATTGGCTATTGGGTACTTTGACTTTGCACAAACAGTTGGTTCATACCTTTTGGGGGGCTGACCACGAGTAGACCTATTTGGCAACATATACTGACCATTACTACTAGTACTAGTAGGTGGACATACCTCAGATGAGTGATCTTCTTCAGTCCCAGGGAGCTGTGAGTCAGGGGTAGTAGTTATAGTTGAGGGAGGAGCAGATGTGTCTTCAGCTCTTTCAACTGCATCCTCACCAACTATAGCTTCAGGTTCTTCAACTGGACGTGGTGAAGTAGAAGGACCGAGAATCTCAGCTCTGTGTTCCTCACCCTGAAACAAATCTTCAAAATATGAGTGCTCCCCCTGAAGAGCAGTGTCAGGGGAGGTAAAATAGCTCATATCTTCAAAGAAGGTAACATCCATAGTAACATAATATTTCCTAGTAGGGGGATGGAAACACTTGTAGCCTTTCTGAGATCCTCCATAACCAACAAACACACACTTAATAGTCCGGGCATCCAACTTAGTCCTCTGGTTCTTAGGAATATGAACAAAAGCAACACAACCTAAAACACGAGCAGGAAGATTATGAAAGGACCGAATAGAAACATGAGAGGCAAGAATCTCAAAGGGAATTTTGCCTTGAAGGACACTGGATGGGAGACGATTGATAAGATGAGCAGAGGCTTCTACAGCGTCACCCCAAAGGTACTTGGGCATATGGGCACTAAAGAGAAGGGAGCGCGCCATATCAAGTAGGTGACGATTTTTCCTTTCGGATACACCATTCTGTTCGGGTGTTTGTGGACATGTAGTTTGATGAATGATCCCATGTGTTGTGAAAAACTCTTGAAACGCATGACTTATATATTCCCCCCCATTGTCAGAGCGCAAAACTCTAATGGGGCTATTATACTGTGTTTGGACAAGAGTATGGAATGCTTGAAAAGCAAGGAAAGCTTCATCTTTAGATTTAAGAAGTGCTACCCATGATAATCGTGTACAATCATCAATGAACAAAACAAAATATCGCATTCCCGAGACGGTGGACTCTCGAGAGGGACCCCAAACATCAGAATGAATAAGTTCAAAGGGAATGCTACTTCGATTAGAAATACTTGGAGAATAAGTAGCACGATGACTTTTGGCTAAAACACAAGTTTCACAATGCAAAGTAGACTCATTCACACCAATGAACAAGGTAGGCATAGATTTTTTCATAAGACTAAAAGATGGATGCCCTAAACGCCGATGCCACAACCAAACATCACCTAGCTGATCAGAACTCGAAGTCAAAGCGATTCGGTATTGCGCTCCTGGTTTCTCGCCTGCGTATGTCAGATCCAGATGGAAGAGTCTGCTCCTCAGATACCCCCGACCAATTATCTCCCTGGTGAGAAGATCCTGAAAAATTACATATACAGGGAAAAATGTTACAGAACACTTAGACTCAGTATTCAATTGTGGGACAGATATCAAGTGGTGAGACAGGTCAGGCACATATAGCACATTATGGAGTTCTAAGGACGGTGTAATACGAATAGACCCTATTCCTAACACGGGAAAAGCCTCACCATTGGCATTTGTAACATAAGACACAGGTGGAGGAGATAGTTTAGTAAAGTAAGTTTTATCATAAGTCATATGATCAGATGCACCTGAATCAATAATCCAACTGTCAGAACCAATAAAATGTGAAACTTTTAAAGCCATACCGATGCGACCACGACCACCAATAGAGGCTATAGGTGTAGTCCCTCCTGGTGTAGAGTGATCTTGTGCACTAATGCCGAAAAAATCTGGGTCCTGAACTAGCTGAACTGCTGCTGCTTTTGCCTTATGACGATACCCTTGCTTCTTGGGTCGAAGATGTGGGTACAATGTCCAACAGGTCTCTCTGTTATGCCCAACATCATGACAGTGAGAACACTGAGGATGGGAACGGCGAGGAATACTAGGTGAAGGTCCTTGCTGATGGGGAGGCAATGTGCCTTGCTGTTGTTGAAGGAAAGGTGCTGGGGTCTTGGCTTGGATCGCCAAACATGAAACTTCCACTTGTGCTTGATGAAGACTGTCTTGTTGTGACTCATCCTTGCGAATATAGGTAAAAGCCGTGGTTAAGCTAGGAGGCTTTGGCATGCGAAGCAACTTACCTTTAGCACTATTATGCTTTGCATCAAGACCCCTCAAGAATACATGGACCCTCTCAAGCTCCTTCTCTTTATGGTACCATGTGTACGTGTGCCTGCTGATCCTCGATCATACACGGACGCTTTTGGTCAATCTCAGCCCATATATTTTTCAGTTTGGTGTAGAACACGGACACTGATTGTCCATTTTGTTTCATCTCTGTGGCTTTGCACAGCAACTCATCAACCTGTATAAAATATGACTCATTTGCATAAAGATCTTCTAGCGTCTTCCATATTGCTGTAGCAGTCGCACATTGGTCCACGAGCTGCAACACATCATCAATCACTGCTCTAAACAGGATGCCCATGACAAGTCCATCACTATCTTCCCATTCGGTATAGGCTTCTATGTCTTTAGTACTAGGAGCCTTGGTGGTTCCTATCACATGCCCTAGCAGATGCATTCCGCGGAGGGTAGCCGATATAACATTCTTCCATGTTCGATAATTTTCTCCATTGAGTTTAAGACCTCCAATAGACCCACCATCTTTGATAGACATCTCAAATTTGGAAGCTGAATTTTCACCCATCACAAATAACTGAATAAGTGCAGTAGGTTGATGTTTGATTAATTGGAGCTACCAAGGTTGATGTTTGATTAATTGGAGCTTTGCAGGCTTTTAAATGGTTGATTGAAGAAGCTTGGACTCTGACAACCCACTAAAGCTTAAATGGGTGATGTGATAACACACTGGAGCTTTAATGTTTCTTGAAAAACTATCACACAGCTGAAGTCTCAGCTATGTACCAAGGTGATGTGATAACACACAGAAGCTTTAATGTTTCTTGAAAAAAAAACTGTCACACAGCTGAAGTCTCAGCTATGTGCCAACCGGAGAAGAAGAAGAGCTCAGCTCGTTCAACACCGGAGAAGGAGAGCTTAGTGCTCGTCCTATACCCAAGCCCAACCGGAGAAGAAGAAGAGCTTAGTGCTCGTTCAACACCGGAGGAGGAGAGCTTAGTGCTCTTCACAACCGTCGCGCAGCCGTCACCGAAAGACACGTCACACCGTCATCGGAGAAGCTCGTCACTCGTCACCGGAATCTCCATGCGCTGCCGGAAGAGCACGCAAGCACAGCAAGAGCAGCAGCCAAGTCACAAGTCAAGATCAGAAGGGCCGGCAAAGAAGCCGGAGTATACCAAGCAGCCAGAGGCCGAACGGAAAGCAAGCAACAACGGGCGGCAGCGCGATTGGCGGAGCAGCACCACGGATGCTCGCCGGAGAGAAAGCACACCCAGTCGTGGCCGGAGAAGCGACAACGCAGTCACGTCCTGCGATCGTTGTTCTGATACCAAGTCAAATAGGCTGATCGGAGATGGAGGTGGAGATGGTGGAAGCCTTAAGGCGGCTGCTATCTCTTTATCATATATATCTCGAAAAGAATTACAAACCCTAATACATGTATATATACAACTCACACAACCCGGATCCGTTAAAGCAAAACCGGGATCCGATAACATATAAACATTTGACTCACATTGACAGAGTACTCGTCGCACTGGCTCTTTGGCAGGTTCAAGACAAGGGTCCACATGCTGATGCTCTCATTCCACAATAACCGTTCCACCTTGCCGGATCAAGTTAGCCGCCCACCTTACTGAGACTCTTTGGATTGCCATTGCAAAAACTGTAGTAAATATTGTACCATTAGGTGAAGCCATACAAGTTCGACAATTCTGGAGTGTTGGTGAACCTGCAAATGTCAAATAACGGCCCCGAGACCCACTTCTTAGCCGAATCAACCAAAGAGTCAATCGATGACCCGCCTTGGAGGTCCATGGAGAATATATAGCTCCCCGAGATGGATCGTCCTTGGTTCGCCATGATATAAGGTTGCGGTTTAAACCATTTCTTAGGTCCCACCCGAGCTTCATGCCCGGGAGAAGGGTGTCTGTCGGGTAGTCAAAGTTACGCCAAACGAACTTCATTTCTTTGTTGGATTCTCACGACTACGAGGTTGCCGTTATCCAAGAGTTGCGCCAAAGGATTGGTGAGATTCATTAATGAAGGCATGGGTAAGAAGCTCATGGAATTGATGGTGAGGGTGCCGCTGCACCGAAGTTCCAAGGTTCCGTTGGTATCTGATAATGGACTCCGGCGGTTGGCAACCCATACAACTGTTTGGACTTGGAGCTTGTTGTACCATATGCCCACGTACCGTTTCTTAGATCCACAAGGGCTGAAGAACTCTAAGGCGAAGGTTCTTCCGGCCGAGACGAGGGTTTGGCCATCACGGAGGGACTGATTAGGGTTTAAGATGTCCGTTGAGATGGAACCACTGATGAGAGCTAGGAGAGACACAACTATCAACATTTGCATTATCGTGCCTCTCTTGATCTTCTCATGCTTCTTCTCCGCACCTTTTGGCAAGCAAATGGACTTAAATACTTGTACTTGAATATTGACCCGGTTTTTGGGCATTGACTCAAATGGGATTCTAGGCCGTTCTGGCCCGGCCGCCACAACCCCTCAATCTTCATCTATGAAAATTGAAGTTTATTGGAAAATCTGGTTAGTGCTAAAATTAATCATGATAAGATCCTAACTTTGGCTTAACAATTGAATTTATAGAGATTTAATGACTATCTTAGAAGAAAATTAGCAAGACTTCATGCAAGAGAAGAGAGAACCATATTTACGTGGAAAACCCTGATCATTGGGGAAAAAACCACTGGAAAAGAAGATCTCACTATCAATCATGAAGTTTACAGATAATCTTACGGTTGATCCGCAAACAGAATTTGAAAGAAAGAAGGAGAGAGGAGAGATCCTGATTCCAAAATGACAGAGCTTCGCTGCTTGAATTCCATTCTGTTCAAATGAACTGTGGCTCCCGCCTTTTATAGGCGCAGGATGCGTGTTAAGAATGCTTCTTAATTTAGGCATGTGTCTGCCAGCTAAACATCCAGATAAGCGCCAGCTAATTGTCAGATAATCATTTGAAATTTGTCTTGGTATTGTGAATTCTTCTAGAAGGGCGGTCATGCGACAATTTGTATTTCTTCTAGAAGATTAAAACCGATGAACAAATTTGTCGGTCTAGGATTGAAGATACGTGCTGGTCTAATGGGGGTTCTCTTCAGGCCCGATATGTCAAATCGGTAAACTGATGTGCATCCATGCTTCTAAGCGGCAGGTAGCGCTTTATCATAGAACGGGTGGATCATATCGGAATGATCTGAATATAGGCCGATATGTTAATATTAAAGGGCTTGTTATCTGGACATGTGGCTTGTCTAGATGACTGCCACGTGTCTCATTACTTTCTCCCCTATCAAGGTATATACACAAAGGGCATCCTGATAAAGGGAATGCTCTCCCCATCCCTCGGTCTGCTTGCCCGGTCCGCAAGTGAAGGAACCCTACAACTATACGGGGAGTAGAAATATGGTAGACTAAAATCATATCGTCAATGTCATCCTGGGCAAGAACACTCCGAACCTTCGCAGACCCTTCCCCGCTCAGTCATACAAAGGAAAGGGGTTTTTTGGCCACCAAAGGAGGAGGAAGACCTAACGCAAAATAAGAAAAAGAAGAAGAAGAAGAAGAAGAAGAAGAAGAAGAAGCCAAGGAGACACTAGAAGGATCAACCATTACCTGAGAGAAAAAAAAGGAGAACTGCCAAGCCTCCTTTCAACAGCAATATTTGAAGACAAAAGGGAGTTCCCGAATCCCCTCACGTCGGAGAACCACTGTAGCGCGAAGGGAAGAACAAGATGAAGACAAAACGGAGTTCCCAAAATTTGAATCGCTGGGTACGATTCAGGGAACTGCCAAGCCTCCTTCAACAACAATATTTGATTACTCAAACAACACGCAACGGATACGCGCCACATGGACTCGTAGTCATCATTGTGCTGGTAAACCATTTTTCGAAGCGGGAGAAAAAATGGGGTATGAAATGACTAGCATTTAATACCCACCTCACCACTCATGCCATTAAAAGATTTTTGAAAGATGATCCTAACCATCCAAACCACCAGCACGGTCGTTCGGATCGTACACTCATTCAGAACAACATTTTCCAGTTCATAACCCGGCTATCTTCATAGGCGAATCGTTAGGTCCGTCCGGGCTGCTCACCGCCACTCGCTCTTCCATCAGTAACACCCGCGACAAAGCTCATTGGGCACCCATTTCATTTTCGATGACCTAGATGATGAGGATGAATCACACACAATGAACAACGGGCGAGAATTACTCTACTTAGGGGACAATGAAGAAAATGAATGCCAGAGAAAAATCATAAAGTCTTATTTGAGTAAACGACATAGAAGTACAAGATATGCATGAAGTAACATTTAGTCTGCTGTCTCAAAGGAGATAGTGGACTGCTTGTCTCCGTTATCGCCTGGGCGGGCATGGAAAGCCAACTCCTTCAGACACCTTTACCGCTAAAAAATACTCACTTTGAATACCGTGTCCCAAAGTATGTGAAAACCAAGAAGTCTCCGACGACCACGCGGTGGTCCGCTAAGAACTCTGACCACTCGTCCTCAAGCAAAACTTCCCAGGAAGACGCATTTCGGGACAGTTTCGCGCTCCACTCGTGGCCACTCAGCCCCCTCAGCTTCATTGGCCCAACTTCAACTTGCCTGATAAGTCGGCAGAACTGTGGCGGGAATTTGAGCCTGTCAAAGGAGCTACTTGGAACAAATAGCTTACAGAAGGATGGACAACGATCGTTATCCATCTTATCTGAAGGATGACCCCCAAATGCCTCCAACCCCTAGCAGTTATAGACCCAGCTCCATGCCTCAAGAACCCTCCAGGAGACCTCGCCTCGCAGAGCCTTAGGCCTTGCTTGGATGGGGGGTTTTGGAGGTTTCATAAAGGAAGGGTTTTGGAGGGTTGACATGAACCCTTGTTTGGATCTATGGGGGGTTTTGGAGGGCAAGGTATTAGGAGGTATTTGGAGGTAAAATGGAGGGTTAAAACCTCCCATTTTACTTCACTTTTCAACTCTCCAAATCGAAGGGTTTGGAAGGGTTAGTCATACAAGATTACCAAAATGCCCTTAGTTGAGAAAAAAAACCCATCTTATCTTCTCAAATCTCACGAGCTGGCCGACACCCTCTCCTCTTCCAACCCTAGCTTCACCACGTAAGCACTCTTTTTTACAAGATTACCAAAATGCCCTTAGTATTTTATATTAGTATTTTATAATTTTAGAAAAAAGAATTATTAAAATTATAAATCAAATTACAAGGTGCGTAATTTTTTTTTAGAATTAATCAATCTATTAGTATATAATATTAAGTATTAATTGAATATTATAAATTTTGTATTATTTTTTCAAAGGGTATTTTGGGAATATTGGTGTATAACCTTACCTTCTATTACCTTCAAGCCAAACACAATAAGGTTTAAAAACCTCTTGTTACTTTATCTTGGCCCCAAACAAAGTTTGGTTAAAAACCTTTCTTTCCTTTCCCTTACCTTCTCTTACCTTCCCTTACCTTCTTTTATGAAACCTCCAAAACTCTCCATCCAAGCAAGGCCTTAATAACAAACCTTGAATTATGGGCTGACATCCCAAAACCCAAGGACGACTACTGTGAAGACTGGGCACGACTTCAAGAACCTTAGGGTGGCCATCCATGGCCGAAGGCTGGAAACGGCCAAACCTTCATCCAACCGAACATCTGTTCTCAAAACATCACCACAAACTTTTCATCCTATCCTCTTGACCCACGACCACCTCTCACCCCGAATCAACTCGAATGCTTAGCCCCCCGAGCCGACCGATAGCCAAAAATCACCCGCCTATTACTCGGACTCGTATGCAAGCATACTTGAGGAAGAGTGGTGATAAGATAGTGGTAGGGTGGGATCTAGACAGACATGTGGCCTCGATCCGAGTGTACACATGGATGGACCCACAGAACCATCAGTGCTAATCCCAAGGCACTTGCTCATCCAGAAGCACTTGTCCCGGTGAGGAATGACAGTTGCCCAGGTCCGTAACGGAAGGGAAAGATCATGGAAAGAATTGGGGCACGATGATAGTGCATGGATAGTGGGATCGGGATCCCAATAATGGCTCGAGGGAACAAAATAAAGGGGAGGACAGGACAGAGCAAAGTTATAGGATTTCTAAGAACCAAAACTCTCTTGTCTTCTCCGATCACCCTCCACCTCTACTAACTTGAGCGTCGGAGTCCCCTTCGGGCAGCTCGACCACCCCAAGTTCACTTTTTTTGTTTCTAACGCAGGTTGTTGTTAACTTCCACGGTGGTCGTTGTTATCCCAATCAAATATAAATTCAATCATTGATTGAGAGGTCATATACCCGATCTCGAGGGATTACTTGTTTCGACGTCAACAAATACCATAGATGATGTATTCCTCCCATAAGAAGAGATGCAATAATTTGGGGGTTGGCTCTTCAAACACCCTTCCTTTTTATTTTAAAACTTTTCTTAGACTACCCAACCCTATAAATAAACATGATTTATTAAGGATTCTAGTAGATCTCAAATAAAAATTGTTCTATTCACTTCTATATATATATATATATATATATATATATATATATATATAATAGTCAATTCTAAAATGATATATTTTTTTTAATAGAAGAATGGAATAGTAATCCTAAAATTCCTTTTTTAAAATTAAAAACACATATCTAAAAGTACAATTAAGCTAATAGAACCATAAAATTTTGGGTAAATTTCAAAACAAATCCACGTGGTACTTTCACAGATTTGCATAATAGGGTAAGTAATTTTCTTGTGGTTTCTCCAGTTAACAAAAAAAAGGAAAAACCGTGAACTCCCATTAACGGTGTTAACCCTTACTTAGAAGGGGTATTTTCATCAATTTTTTGTTTTTGATCTCTCAAACAAATGGAGATTTAAAAGAAATCCAATTTTGGGTAATTTTCAGGTAATTTTCAGCATTTATTTTATAAAATTTGATGAAAATACCTTTGCCAACTTAACGCCGGGAGTTAACGGTTTTTCCCTTTTTTGTTAGTTTGAGAAACCACAAGATTTTTTTGAAAAAAAACACTTTTTTTATTCAAATTTGTAAAACCACATGGATTTTTTTTTAAAATTTACCATAAAATTTTTTTATTATGTAATTTAAAACTTATGTTAGTCTAACCATCACAATATTGTTTGATTCTACAGTACTCCATATCAACATAGCAATATAACATCTTATACATCAACTAGATCAAATTGTCATTTAAATAATCTTGTATTTATAAAAAAAATATATTTAATATTTTTTATTTGTTTAAAATTAACATTACCCTATGGACTACTCCAACCAACTAATTTCTACCAACTAAACTAATAGATAGCTTGAATTGTACAAAATAAAATATTTTATGTTAAATTTAAATAAATGAAGATAGAAAATGTTGAATGATCCCAAATTTTAATGGATTCTTCGTCTTCTCTCATCGTGGGGCTCTGTAGTTTCACATTAAGCTCGGCATGGGCAAATCTCCAAAACAATACGTTCCAAGAAACGGCATCCCGGCAGTCCATTATGTCAATTAGTCGATCAAATTCCAACCACACATTAAACCAGCCATACAATTCAATCAGTGCTATACGGGGGTTAAAATTATCGTAGGTCATTAAATTGTAGTCCTTTACCGCTTCGGTCATTAAACTTTAATTTGTATCAAAACGGTCACCGAACTTCGATTTCATTTCACCGGCAAGTCACCCATGCAAATTCCGATCCCCAAATTTAAAAACTCGCTGACATGGCTGCCGGTGAAGTGAGTCAGCTTTTTTTAATTATCAAAATGCCACATCATCTCTCCTTCTCTTTTCCCCTCTCTTTCTTCTCTTCTTCTCCCTCTGAACCGAATGCCCTAATTTCTTGGTTTTCTCTGAAGAAGGTAGGCCATGTGAGCCGCATCGAGCTCGGCAAGGCAGCTCAGCAACTGCTTCATCAGCCTTCTTCTCTCCTTGCACCGCCGCACTGCCTCCTCGTTCTCCACCCTTGAATGCACGCACCCCATCTCCTCCACCAGTGGGCTTCCTCAGCTACCAAAAGATTGGACTTGAATGAATTTTTTTTCTGAGAAAATGGAACGGAATTGGCCCCAAATGCTAAAATTTTGGAGATTGGACTTCTAATCTAGAGCAGATGAAATCCGTGCTCATATTCCAAAAAGGCTGGAGTTTTGGAGAGAGGTGAAGAACAACAACATATATAGTGGAGAGAGAGAGAGAGAGAGAGAGAGAGAGAGAGAGAGAGAGAGAGAGAGAGAGAGAGTAGAAAACAGAGGTGTACAAACACTTCAGTCTGATCCTTTTCTCTTTAAAAATCTCAAGATTCATAAGCTCACTCTCGGCAGTAACTCTGGTTACTTTAGCCGGATTTGGTTTATATGAGCTTGGCTTTCATGGGGTAAGGCTTTTCATTCATGAGTAAGACCGTTCCTTTGCTTGTAATATATATTTGATTGTTGTTATGTAGTGTTGAGCTGATGAATTTGATTCTGGTAGTGAAGTGTCCAATGTTTTACTTTCACTAGCTGAAATTTCTCCTTGTGATGTTCAAGTTGCAAAATGCATCGAGATTGGGCTTCCTCAACTAGTTTTGTTGATAATATTTTCACAGGTATTTTTACAATCAAAATCAGCTCAAACTCCTCACAAATCAGAATGAAAAATAAAATAAAATAGAAACAAGAAAATGAAAAATTGAAGAACAAACACCAAAATTCAAGTTTGGAAGACCAACATTGTGCTACAAAACAAGAAAAACAGTGGAAAACCAAGGAAATGAAATTAAGGCATTCGCTTCGGAGAGAAAGAAGAAGAGAAGAAAGAGGAAGGGGAAAGGGGAGGGGGGAGGGGGGAGGGGGGCGGGGGGGGAGAGAGAGAGGGAAATGACGTGGCATTTCGATAAATAAAAAAGTTGACTTAGCTTCTCCAGCAGCCACGTCATCGGTTTTTTAAATTTGGGGATCGGAATTCACATGGGTGACTTGCTGGTGAAATGAAATCGAAGTTCGGTGACCGTTTTGATACAAATTAAAGTTTAATGACCGAAGTGATAAAAGGCAATAGTTTAGTGACCTACAATAATTTTAACCTTGCTATATGGCAATGCCCAGTACTACATGGGCGTCATTATATCGATGGTTCATCCTGCAATCCCATGTCAATGCCATATGTGGTCTAAAATCTCGGTCATGCATTCCATCAAGCATCTGGGGTGCATCCAATGACCTCGAAAGGCAATCCATTGCAACCTTGGTTGTGGCTTCATTTACCAGAATATCAACCTTGAAGAATTGCCAACCACTCTCTCTCACTCTCATGCATCTGCACTGGCATGTTTATGTCCTGGATCACATCCTTCCTTTCCAACATCTCTGCAGTTCCTTGATCTCTCTCTAGCATTTCGTCAAATAATTCAAGAGCAACTACAGCAGCCTTGGATTTGGACAAAGTACAAACAATTTCTTGAATTTTTTTTTTTTTTAACAGAATTTGGAAATAGTAGAGATGGATTGTTCCGATCGTGTGAGGAATCTATCTTCTTGAACACAACTTGCATAAAACTCTGCACATAGTTGTCAATTTTAGTCTTAAGACCTTGCAAGTCCCCATTAATTCAGCCATGGAGGGAGATGCAACCATGAAAGCATCAATTTGTAACGAATTAAAATCCACAAAACTTTGGATGCAACTCCATTAGTGAAGCACAATCTAGAATTCACATCAATCTCGCTAGGAAGGGACGACGATGGTGGCGGGAACACTGCTGGAGAGGAACTGACTCAAGCTTGAGGGAGGAAGATGATGGGATGGAATTGCTTGATGTCAGCAGGAGTGGGCTAACGATGTTTCAATTTAATTCTTGTGTTGGCATGTAACAAAATCTATTATCTTAATTAAATAAATTTGTGATTTATCCACTTCATAAGTAAAATAAAATAAAAAATCCACAAAGCTCTACTATTCAACAATATTGATAAGAGAACCCAGTTCATACAACAAACCACCCATAGATTTCATAAGAAACATCAAGATTAAACTACTCACTCCATCACAAAGTAACAACCACGAAATCGATAACAGTCTTCATACCTCATACAAGCATATAAAGGAAAACAGTAAGATAACTAGGGTTATTGCTAACCCCAATCGCCAAGATGATGGAACACCGGGAACCACTCGTACTCATCCCCTCCGTACTCCTGCGAGTTCGGTCTTCTTCTAACTTCTTCATAACCACTGCCCTAGCGGTTGTGTGTCCCTTTTGTAGCGTCTGCCCTCCATATCCCATGCAATGAGTCCTTACAAATGCATATATCTGCAGCCTCACCCAATTAATACTAAGAATTGAAAATTGTTCAAAGATAATTTAAATGTAGTTTCGGGAAGTAAAAAAAAAGAGTGACCAGGGCCACTAAACAATGATTATATTCAAATTATTGAAGATATGCTTAACATAAATGGAGACCTGTGTGTATATTACATGAGCACCGTGAGACCAAAATAAACATTCCAAAATCTCCAATCCACGTCATTGGACTTTTTGTGTGAAGAAAGAAATGGGTAAATGACTGTTATTTATGATAGTAGGCTTGTCATTAGACTTAATCTACTGTTTTTAAGTTCATTGACGAGGTCCTTAATGTTTATCAACTTCAAGGTTTGAAAGGGCCTAATGTTCATAAAATAAAGAACATGACATGTTTTCGTTTGAGTGAGCTAACTCGAAATTACAGTTGAGTTTCCAATGCCCATACATGTCAGTATGATCACTTCAACATCCTAACGTCATTCTGATTTTGAACCAGTAAAACAATACCAAATACTATCAAAGTATCAATCACGCTGAATGACTGATATTTACATATATCCAAGCTTTTAACATTATGAGAATTAATCAATGTAAAATTAACTAAAATCAGGAGTACTCGTGTAATAACCCGTATAAACAGTGAATGGATCAGCGTACCTAGATCGGCGGACGCTAGCCGGACATAGACATCACGCCCGCCATAAGAGACAGTTCCGACTCCGATGAGCTCCGACACCCAAATAATGCACCCTCTTCCGTAAACGTCAGCACGGGCATAGCCCGTGCACGAGCAATTCATCAAGCACTTCAGTCTGCATTCGTCGAAGCTTATTGTATTGTGGATGGTGGCCAACCCCGTGTCCGGTAGCGACGTATAGGTGACATTCAAGAACCCGTCCGTGCTATTTTTGCAGTCCAGCGCAGTGAGACGCACACAGCCAGACGAGTAATCTCTTTGATCCCACTCCAGCTGCGACTTGGGCCTGAACCCTTGCAAGCAACTGCAAATGGGCGAACCATTAAGGTCGCATAGACCGTAAGGCCCGCATGGTGAGTATTCGTCGCACTGGTTCTTTGGCAGGTTCAAGACAAGGTTCCACATGCTGATGCTCTCATTCCACAATAACCGTTCCACCTTGCCGAACTGGTTCGCCGTCCACCGGCTGAGACGCTTTGGATTGCCAGTGCCAAACATGTAGTAAACCTCGTCCCTGCTGATCTTATACCAGGTGGTGAAGCCATTCAAGGTCGACAATTCTGGTGTGTTGGTGAACCCAGAAACGTCAAATAACGGCCCTGAGACCCACTTCTTAGCCGAACCGAACCAAAGAGTCAGCTGAGGACCCGGTCCTTGGAGGTCCATGGAGAATATGTAGCTCCCTGGAGATGGATCTTCCTCACTCTGCCATGATGTGAGGTTGCGGTTTAAACCAATTCTTAGGTCCCAACCAAGCTTCATGCCCGGGAGAAGGGTGTCCGTCGGGTAGTCAAAGCTCTGCCAAACGAACTCCCTGCTGTTGGATTCTCTGACCACGAGGTTGCCGTTATCCAAGAGCTGCGCCAAAGGATTGGTGAGATTCATTGAAGGCATGGGTAAGAAGCTCATGGAATTGATGGTGAGGGTGCCGTGGCCACTGAGTTCCAAGGTTCCGTTGGTATCTGATAATGGACTCCGGCGGTTGGCAACCCATACAACTGTTTGGACTTGTAGCTTGTTGTACCATATGCCCACGTACCGTTTCTTAGATCCACCAGGGCTGAAGAACCCTAAGGCGAAGGTTCCACCGGTCGAGACGAGTGTTTGGCCATCATGGAGGGACTGATTAGAGCTTAAGATGTCCGTTGAGATGGAAGCACAGATGAGAGCCAGGAGAGAGACAACTATCAACATTTGCATTATCGAGCCTCTCTTGATCTTCTTTCTGATTCTTCACCTCCGCATCTTGGCAAGCAAATGACCTTAAATACTTGTACTTGAATATTGACCCGGTTTTTGGAATTGACTCAAACGGGGCTCTGGACCGTGTAGGAAAATTAAATTTTATTGAAAAATTTCCATTGCGTGCAGTATGTAGGGCTGTAAACGGGTCTAGTTTATCACGCTAGCTAACTCAAATTCATTTCGAAATAGCCTGGTTTGATTGAGCTCAAAATTAAATTTCGAATAATTTCTTTCAATTTCATTTCGATTTTAATTTCGAAAGTTCGAGCTCGACTCGAAATTAAGAACTCAATTAAAATTTTGAATTGAAATTAAAATTTTATTTATTAATTATTTTTTATATTATATATTATATATCAATACTAAATATTCAATATTTTATTCATATATTATAATATTTATTAATTTTTATTAAATTTTTATATTATATATTAATATATTAATATAAAATTTTGAGCTTTCGAGCTAAGCTCGATCGAAATTCGACTAGGCTCGAAATTGAACCTCAAACTTCATTTCGAAAGTTCTCAAAATTTCTCTAACTTGAGAACTTTATCGAAATAGTTACCGTTTCTGTCCTTCAAACGAACTTGATCGTTTGATAGCTCTAGCGATATGTATAATTGTTAGTTTTAATCATATTATATAAAATTTAAATTTTTTATATACAATTTGATAATTAAAATTAATACAAGATTATTTTTTATATTTTTTTATAAATTAGATTATCTGTTGGCAGGCACTGACCAGGACTAGACGGGGCACGGCCCGGCTGGCCCAAACATGAAACACAGCTCTATTCCTGCCTTAATTAAATAAATAAATATTATTTGATTTATCCATAGACCAGTTGTGCATTAGATAAATACAATTGACCATGTCAACGCAAACAAGAAAAAAGATTAATACCATGAAAAGATATATGTACATCAGCTCATTATGATTTACTCACAACACATATAAGTTAAAACTTGAATTTGAATAAACTGGAAGAAAAAAAATTGATGAAAACAATAAATCCATTGATACATTTTCATATTAAAGTGAAATTTAGTGCTTAATCTTTTTATTTAATCTAATGTCTATTGGTGTCTAAAAATACCTTTCTCAGTCCTGGAGAGGAAGATGCGGTTTGGGTTGATACATTAATTGTATGTCTCTTTTGATTGTTATTACGAGATATAAGGACTATTATTGATTGCTTGTTGAACCCTGTGAATCACGTGAAAGTAGATACTCCAAATTCGGAGGTCATTTCTCTTATCGACCTATTTCTTCCGTAAATATGAAATTATCGGGAGTATAGGAGTCAGCCTGGTTTGGCATTGATTTCAGTTCAGAAGGAAGAGTGGCTATAAAACCAGGTGGTTGAGGTTCTGGTAAAGGTGCATCATCGTTGCCCAGCATAAAAACAACTGACGACATAATCGGCCTATCTTCAGGTATTCCTTGCACACACAACAGACCTATATTTATAGACCTCAGGACTTGAGCCCCTGAAAATGAGTCGCCAGTCATTGGATCCAATAAATCCAAGGCTTTCCCTTCACTCCATAAGCTCCATGCCTGGGAAGAGTACTGCTTGTTAGTTCCACTGATAATCCAAGTGAAGAAGTACGTGCATTCAGGGAACTGGATATATACTTACATTCCCAAGTAGATAGAGGTGTGGTTCAGAGAGATAAACGCCTTTGTTCCTCTGGCCACTTATGATTTCTAGGACTAATACCCCAAAGCTGAAAACATCCGACTTCACTGAGAAAATCCCATTTAGTGCATACTCTGGGGCCATGTATCCACTGCATTATTTTCTTGCTCTTGATTATTATGTGTGTCTATGAACTTCAATCGATGCAATATAAATATATGAATTTTGAAAGTTGACTTACTATGTGCCAACCACTTTCCTAGTCTTGTTTATTGTCTCATCTTCTCCAAAAATTCTTGCCATGCCAAAGTCTGAAATTTTGGGATTCATTTCAGCATCAAGAAGGATGTTACTGGCTTTTAGATCCCTGTGGATGATCCTGAATCTTGAGTCTTGGTGTAGATAGAGAAGACCACGTGCAATGCCTACAATGATACGCAACCGTGCTTGCCAGTCCAGATGCACCCCTTGTTCTTTGTCTAATTAATTATAAGAGAATAATTAGTTATAATTGATGCTTCAACTGACAAGATGGTAAAAAAACATATAATTAAATCAAGAGATGCAAAGACTAACCAAATAGTAAAGCATCCAAGCTTCCTTTGGACATGTACTCATAAACGAGCATCCTTTCCACTCCATGAATGCAGTAGCCTAAAAGCCGCACAAGGTTGCGGTGTTGGAGCTTGGCAATCAAAATAACTTCATTTTTGAACTCATCCACTCCTTGTGATGAGTTCTTTGAGAGTCTCTTCACTGCTATTTCTTGTCCCTCTGTTAGCTTCCCCTGTAGGATATAATTAAAACCTTCATTTGAAGCCCTTAAACTAAAGTATTGGTTAATTTGTTGTTGTCATTGGAGATGAATAATTTACTCTACCATGCATGTCGATTAACTACCTTGTAAACAGGGCCAAACCCACCCTCTCCAAGAATGTTTTTAATGGCAAAGTTTTCCGTAGCTGCCATTACAGTATTCCATTGAAGTTGTGGTAGTTCGAGTTCACTATCGTGACGATCAGTGATAGAAGCTGGATATCAAACAGTTTCATGGAAAACAACATTAATTAGATGAATGCTTGATAATTCTCTCAAAATGTCTTCATTTAATCTCTGTGAGTGAAGGAATGTACCTCTCTGCATCCTTCTCCTCTTTCTGATTCTCCATGAACAAAAGCCAAATAGTGAAATTATTAGTATGGCCAATGAGAAAAAAGTGATCAAGAGCACAACTTTGGCTTGGCTTTTCTTGCTCGACTTGCTCAAGAACGCGGCTGTTGAGTTGAATCACAAGAACACATTCACAACAAACTGTTATTTTAAAGTGGGAAAGAACAATTTCTCCTTGTGTCAACAGTGATGAAAATCTCAATGAGGACAAAGATTGAAGTTTGTTCAAACTGTTCTTAAAGGAATATTGAAGAGATAATTAGCTTGCATAGATGAGACTTGAGATACCTGGTCTAGATGAGCATTATGACACTAAAACATTCACCTGCCCCTGATACAACTTTGGACCAGATCTCTAAACTTGCTAGAAAATTTCTGTGGAGAAATGACACAGCTGGTGGCAGTTTCCACTCCATCAATTGGAATACTACTACACTTGAAAATCTGAGGGAGGATTGGGAATTAGGAACCTTAGAAATTCCAAAATTGCTTGCATGACAAAAAATGTTCCATCTCTTTTAAATCAAGACAGTAAACTATGGGTTCAAATTGTCTTATTGAAATATGGTGTTTTTAATCCATAGAAAAGTTATAATTTGAGTAAGGCCTCCTGGTTTTATAAAATGCTTCATAAAACAGCCATGCATATTAAAACTAACCTGAGTATCAATGTTTGTAACCCTGATATAACAAATTTCCTTCATGATCCTTGGAGGTTTGAGATACCACTTGCACTCAAACCCACATATCTCAACATGGAGCTACCCTTGGATAGATTGCTCCTGTCTGACATACTACAGGAAGGAGATTCAAATTATTCTGCTCTAAGAGATTGTTTTGTTCATACTGTGGATTGGGGTAGATTACCAAAAGTAGCTCCTAATAGCACTTGTAAAAACACCTGGGCTTGGGCAGCTGAAAAACAATCTGGAAAGATTGTTCAATTGATATATAATTGCATAAACCAAGCTCATCAATCTGAGAATGAAGGCTGGGAGGGGTGGCGAATGCTTTGGAGGCTCCCGGTTGCCCCAAAAGTGAAACTTTTTTATGGAGGGCCTTTCATGGCAGGCTTCCTACCCTTGAATTACTATATTCCCTTAATATTGGACCTCAGGAGTTATGCCCATTCTGTGGACCAATCAGTGAGACTCTTGAACATGTCATGTATAGTTGTAAAATTGCTGGGATCTTGTGTCAGAATAAACAGGCATGGATCGCAATGTGCTCGCTAACCTCATGGAAGATGAGTGGTTAGTAAAAAGAGGTGGAATTGGGAGAGGGATCAATCCTCTTCTCAAGGGTTTTACTGCTACTTGTGCCTGGAAAATATGGCAAGCTAGATGTGATCTAATTTTCAACAAAATTAGACCTTAAGCAAATCTCATTGTACAGCAGGCTATTAACTATGCGAAGGAGCACATTTGGAAAACCAGAAATCAATGCAGGAAGTATCTCACAAGTTCTTTTAATTGCAATTCTATCACTGTGATGTGTGACGCCACTTGGAGCCCTGATTACATGTTTTCTGGTGTAGGTTTTGTTGTAATTAGGGGAAGCGATACAATTGCTCAGGCGGGCTGTCAAACAAAACTTGCAAAATCCAACCTACATGCTGAAATACTAACAATTGGAGCTGCTCTGGAGTTCTGCAGAGAGAGGAATATGAACCTGGACCATATTTGCACTGACTGTATTCAAGCCTTGGAGATACTAACTAATGCAGGGGCTCAACTTCAATGGAACCTGCAAACTGATATTCAAGCTATAAATGATCTACTTAACTATCACACCTTGTCAGAAATAAACTACTGTCCGCGAGAGTTAAATTTGATAGCTGATGCTTTGGCTCGGCACACAGGCAACAACCCGGAGTTAACTCTGTATCATCAAGGGTTGGACTAACCCAGGTGGCTTGATGAGATAGAGCTGCAGCAGGGCTAAAGTTTTGATATTACTTAAGCTTGTTAGATGAAGATGATAAGTTGTTCTTAGTTTTATTATTTTTTGTATGTTGGTGACAGCTTTTATGTCAAAACAAAAAAACAAAAAAACAAAAAAAAGACATTCATTTTATTTTCTCCAATTCAACTCGTTGGCCAGATCTTTATTGAAGCAACATTTAAATGTCAATCAATGGATGACGAGATCCTTAATGCTATCAACGTCATGGACTTTGAGGGTCCAGAATGCCGGCCAGAATCTACTTACATATATATAATAAAGAAAATTAGCTGGCTAATTTACTCAAGCAGTTAAAACCTTCATTGCCTACTGTCAGTATGACCACTGTGACATTCTATCTCAAGCCTGATTGTTCATTGAGAAGACCCCAAGTCTAATTGTGAACTACTGTTTCAAAAAAAAAAAAAAAAGTTGTGAATTACTGAAACGTTAGCAGACACTATCCTGCAGGGTGAAATTCACAAGAATGATCTCAACATATAATGCCTATAAAATTTAGTGAAAATGAAGCTCTCCTTTCATTAGCTTAGATCTATGCATATATATTAAAAACCCGGCCACCGGTTTAAGCATAAAAAGGAAACAGACCATACCTAGATCGGCAGAGGCGAGCCGGACATAGAGATCCTGCCCGTCATTTGGGAACGTCCCCAAGTCAACGAGTTCGTCGGCCCAAATAATACATCCGGTTCCACCACCACGGATGTCAGCACTGGTGTAGCCGGTGCAGGAGCAATTCGTCAAACACGTCGATTGGCATTCATTAAGGCTTAGGTTCGTGTGGACGATGGCGTTTGACGTGTCCGGCAGCGCCGCATTGGTGAGAATCATGAACCCGTCGGTCCTATTCTTGCAGTCCAGCTCCGTGCGGCGCACACAGCCAGACGAGCCATCCCTGAGAGCCCACTCCTGCGGAAACTTTGGCGAGAACCCTTTCAAACAGCTACACATGGGCCAGCCATTGAGGTCGCACAGGCCGGAAGGCCCGCATGGTGAGTACTCGTCGCACTGGCCTTTCGGCACATACCAGAAGACGTTCCACATGCCGGTGGTGTCAATCCACACGAACCGTTCCACCGTGCCAGACTGGTTCACCGTCAACCTGCTCACGATCATTGGATCAGTCGTGTTATACATGTAGTAAACCTCATCTTCGTTGCTAATGAAATCAAAGAGGAAGCCATTGAAGCTCGACATTTCTGGTATGTTGCTGAAAACGATACCATTCCATGGCCCAGAGCGCCACCTCTTAGCTGAACCTGACCAAACAGTCAGCTGAGGAATCCCTTTGAGGTCCATGGATACGACGTAGCTCCCTGGAGATGGATCAATGTCGCTCTGCCAGGCAGTGAGGTTGCGGTTGAGACCAGTTCTCAGGTCCCAACCGAGCTTCATGCCGGGAAGAAGGGTGTCGGTCGGGTAGTCGAAGCTTTGCCAAGCGAACTCGCTGCTGTTTGCCTCTTTTACGACAAGGTTACCATCATCTAAGAGCTGAGCAACCGGATTGGTAAGTCTTACTGAAGGCCCGGGGAAGACGATCATGGAATTGATGGTGAGAACGCCTTGGCTGTTGAGTTGCAAAGTTCCATTGGTGTCTGCTATGGGGCTGAGACGATTTGCAACCCATACTACTGTTTGCACTTGTAGCTTGTTGTACCATATGCCCACGTACCGGTTCTTCGAATCACCAGGGCTGAAGAACCCTAAGGCAAAGCTTCCTTTGGCTGAGACTAGGGTTTGGCCGTCGAGGAGGTATTCTTTAGGGTTCAAGGTGTTAGTTGCAAACGAATGATGGAAGAGAGTGAAGAGGAAGACATGGGTAAGTAGCTTTGGCATTATGCTCTCCGGTTCTTTCCTGTTTCTTCTCTTCAACTTGATTAATATGATTTATATGGATGGTATCTCAGGGAGGCGAATTATTATTTTTTTTTAAAAAAAAAAAAACCAATAAAAATGGGGTGGTTGGGAGTTGGCCAAAAATTTGAAACCTCAACTTGACTTTGATTTTCTAGAATTTTAAGTTCAATTAATTTTATTATTTAAAATATTAAAGGGTTAGGATAAATGACGATTCATCCGTCAAATCGATTTACTTTTCCTATCTTGATTCGACAGTGTTAATGTATCCAAACATACACAACTTCACACGATGGTTGCCTTATCAGACACAACCTCACCCTCATCAGGGAAAGGCTGATCTTTGAGACTCCACGGGAGCAGATTTCAAAGATAAGTCCTTGGCCGATCCCACACAGCTGGACCACCCATGCCCACTCAATCCTCAAAGGATTGTAGATCCCCACGGGTAACGCTCGCCCCAAAATGGATCCCATGTAAAACTACCGGTAGATCTCTGTAACATTAACTAAATCATTCAATAAAGGAACATGTTTATCCGCTTTTTAAAAAACAAAATATTTAAGGGTTATGCTATAAGTCTATGAAAACACATATTGTCAATGAGAGGAAAGATGAAAAGTAGTGCTAGTAGGAGCAGGACCCTTATTACAGAGAATCTGTAGATTATGTCTAATTTGATTAACAGCTTAATGGATATGAGTTTCGTTTCTCTGTGGGGATTTTTATTGAAGGAAGACTGGAGAATGATTATTGGCACAATCAGAGCACGACTTGCAACATAGAAACAGAAATTTCTATCACTAGGTGGGAGTATTACACTACTCAACTTTGTAATTACAGCAATACCAAACTACTGGCTATCCATTTATCGGCTTTCAGAATGGGTAGTTAACTAGATTGATCAAATTAGAAGGGACTTCCTATGGAAAGGGGTTGAGAGGGATGCCAAAGCATATAAAGTGAAAAGCGATGGGACGCTTATGCGCGGACCAAAAAGAATTGGGGGGTTGGGGCGTAATTAACATACTTAACACAGCTAAGTTGGGAAAATGGTGGTGGCGACTAATCACAGGCCAGGCAGGCCTCTGTGCAATAATATTAAAAAACCAATACTACAGAGGGAATGAACCTAACTCCTATACTCCAGCCACACACAGAGCTTCCTTCTTTTGGAAAGGTATCACAAAGCAACAAGACGCGCTACTACACAACGTGGTGGCTGAGGCAGGGAGGAGCAACACAATATTTTTCTGGCCCGACAAATGGATGGACGGGAATGCCCCATGCAACTCATATCCACACTTAGATGACATGGCTAGTGACAAGGACCACACATTGCAGATGGTAAGACAGCAAATAGTACATGGTCGCCCTATCCTTCTTGATGGGCCACTCCCTGAGGGTCTAATGAGTTGGTGCAACTCATCATGAAAGTGTACGATTTCCCAGAGACAGAACAAGACAAGAGGCACTGGAAGCTCACTACCCAAGGAGAATTCACGGTACACTCATACTACCAATTCCTGATGGACGTGGGGATCGGGGCAGAAGTAGGAAAAAGCTTCTGGAAACTACCATGCCCACTTAAAATCAAAGCCTCTGTCTAGCTAGCTTTGGACAACAAAGTCCTTACCTTAGACAATCTAAGGAAACGTGGCTGGAGCGGGACGCAAACGACTTGCTGCTTGTGTGAAGAAAACGAGGATACAGTAGAACACCTCTTCCTTCAATGCCCATACTCAACAAGAATTTGGCAACATTTCGCACAACTACTATAGCTAGATGCAACTCCCTCTAGGGTACAAGACCTGTGGGGAAGAATAGGGAGTGCTCACTGTTTGCCCAGAGACACCCGTATAGGATGGAATCTCCTGACCATGGCCACCTTAAGGACCGTGTGGTTGGAATGCAATATGAGATGTTTTCATGATAAATATCGCGTTTTTACGAAAACTATCAATGACATTGACTTCCTAACATTGTCTTGGTTTGATGCAGCCCATGTATCAAAGAAGCCGAAGCTAGTCGCGATTGAATCCATCGTCAAACCAAGCCTGGCCTTTACAGGAGAGGAAGACCAACACGACTCATCAAGGAGGGATTTTGAAGATACTGGGGAGCCAAGTAGATGGCGCTCATGGGATTTTTGGAGGGATCTCCGGCATCAGGGGCTCTTCTGGACCCATCCATGGGGCGGAAGGGCATGTGCTTTGTAAGGTGTAATACACCTCTAAATGTATCAGCCCCATTAAAGGGACCACCTATATAATCATTCTTAACTATCATAAATAAAAGACTGTGTTTATCCACTTTTATCAAAAAAAAAAGTATTTGTAAATAATTATAGGTAAAGTGGTCTATCCTTTATTTCAAAATAATAATAATAATAATAATAATAATAATAATAATAATAATAATAATAATAATAATAATAATAATAATGCCAAAGTTGATATATTGTAAATAATTAGTCAAAGAATAAACCAACTTTTATAAGGAAAGTTGACTAATCTATTATCTCTCATAAAGAGAAGTTGAGAGTTTAAATCATACTTGCAATGTGGTTTTCTACATGATCCCTGGAAATTTGAAATACCAATTTCTCTCAAGCCTACATACCTTAATATGGAACTCCCTCTGGAGAGCTTGAGCCTTGCTGAAATATTTCAGCAAGGAGATAGAAACCATTCTGAGTTATTGGCTTGCTTTGGACAATCTATGGGCTAGAACAGACTGCCCAAAATATCCTTTGATATAACCTGCAAGAACCATTGGGTTTATGGAATTGATAAAGCATCAGGAAAGATTGTTAAAATGGTATATAACCACATCAACCAGCTAAACCATTCTGAATCTGAAGTTTGGGAAGGATGGCAGGTGCTTTGGAGGCTCCCTGTAGCACCAAGAGTTAAAACCTTTCCTTGGAGGGCCTTTCATGGCAGATTGCCCACTCTTGAATTACTATACACCTTTAATATTGGTCCCCAAGAGTTGTGCCCATTTTGTGGTTTGACAAGTGAAACCCTTAAACAATGTTATGTGTAGCTATAATCTTGCTAGCCAATGTTGGGACTTGGTTTCTGATTACACTGGCATGGATCTCAGAGCATTGAGCAATTTACTGGAAGGAGGATGGCTGGTGAATACATAAGGAAATAAGAGAGGAGCATCTTCTTTTTCCAAGGCTGTTATTGCTACCTGTGCCTGGAAAATATGGCAAGCCAGATGTGATTTAGTGTTTAACAAACTAAGGCCTCAAGCTCAATACATTATTTAGCAGACTATCTCTGCAGCAAAGAAACATTTAAGGAAAATTAAAAGCCAATGCAGGAAGTACCTTATAAACTCTTTTAATTTCAATTTTATTACAATATTGTGTGATGCTACTTGGAGTCCTGATTACATGTCTTGTGGTGTAGGGTTTGTTGTAATCAAAGGTTATGATACAATTCAACAGACGGGCTGCTTATCCAAGGTTGTTGTTTCCAATCTATGCAGAGGTATTAGCGATTGGAGCAGCTCTGGAGTTCTGCAGGGAAAAGGATCTAAAAATAGATCGCATATGCACTGACTACATTCAAGCTATGGAGATATTGCCCAATGCGGAAGCCCAGATCAATTGGAGTATACAAACTGATGTACAAGTAGTGAAGGATCTGCTCAACTGCCAAACGCTGGTGGAGCTAGAGTATTGCCTGCGAGAACAAAACCTGGTGGCTGATGCTCTGGCCAGACATACAGACAACAATCCTGTTTCATCCCTGTTCCCTTAGGGACATGATCGACCGAGATGTCTTGAGGAGATTACTTGCTACCGCTTTGGATCAAATTTTGAAATCAAGTATATGATAATTGTGTTTTGTTTTATTTAGTTGCAGACAGCTTCTATGTCAAAAAAAATAATTTTTTTTTTGAAAATGATAATAAGTGCCCCCACGAGAGATTTTAAGAACGTGTACGTATAGTTGCACAGAACATTCTCATATATAAGCCACTATCGACCTATTTCTTCTGTAAACGTGGCATTATCGGGAGTATAGGAGTCAGCATGGTTTGACTGTGATGTCAATTCAGAAGGAAGAGTGGCTATAAAACCTGGTGGTTTAGGCTCTTGTAATGGTGTATCATCGTTGCATAGCATAAGAACCACTGATGACATAATCGGCCTATCTTCAGGTATTCCTTGCACACACAGCAGACCTATAGTAATAGATCTCAGGACTTGAACCTCTGAAAATGAGTTGGCAATCAGTGGATCCAATAATTCCAAGGCTTTCCCTTCATTCCATAAGCTCCATGCACCTGAAGATCGCTTGTTAGTTCCAATCGATAATCCAAGTGAAGAAGTACGTGCATTCGTGGAACCGGATATATACTTACATTTCCAAGAAGGTAGAGGTGTGGTTCGTAGAGATAAACTCCTTTGTTCCTCTGGCCACTTATGATTTCGGTGACTAAAACCCCAAAGCTGAAAACATCCGACTTCACTGAGAAAATCCCATTTAGTGCATACTCTGGGGCCATGTATCCACTGCATTATTTTCTTGCTCTTGATTATTATATGTGTCTATGAACTTCAAATGATGTAATATAAATATATGAAATTTGAAAGTTGACTTACTATGTACCAACCACTTTCCTAGTCTTGTTTATGGTCTCATCTTCTCCAAAAATTCTCGCCATGCCAAAGTCTGAAATTTTGGGATTCATTTCAGCATCAAGAAGGATGTTACTGGCTTTTAGATCCCTGTGGATGATCCTGAATCTTGAGTCTTGGTGTAGATAGAGAAGACCACGTGCGATGCCTACAATGATATGCAACCGTGCTTGCCAGTCCAGATGCACCCCTTGTTCTTTGTCTAATTAATTACAAGAGAATAATTAGTTATAGTTGATGCTTCAACTGACAAGATGGTAAAAAGACATATAATTAAATCAAGAGATGCAAAGACTAACCAAATAGTAAAGCATCCAAGCTTCCTTTGGACATGTACTCGTAAACGAGCATCCTTTCCACTCCTTGAATGCAGTAGCCTAAAAGCCGCACAAGGTTGCGGTGTTGGAGCTTGGCAATCAAAATAACTTCATTTTTGAACTCATCTACTCCTTGTGATGAGTTCTTTGAGAGTCTCTTCACTGCTATTTCTTGTCCCTCTGTTAGCTTCCCCTGCAGGAAATGAACACCTAAATTTTTTTTTTTTTCTGTTCAAGTGGATAAATCATAATTTATTTATTAATAAGCATAAAGGAGTTCGGTACATTACTCAAACAGCGAGAACAAAAGAAATGATAACATAACATTTTAAAACGCTCTTCACTCCTTGAGGACAATAGAAATGAACACCTTAATTTGAATCCCTTAAAGTACTAGTTTATTGCTGTCATTGGAGATGAATAATTTACTTTACCAAGTACCAAGTGGATTAATTAATTACCTTGTAAACAGGGCCAAACCCACCCTCTCCAAGAATGTTTTTAATGGCAAAGTTTTCGGTAGCTGCCATTACAGTATTCCAATGAAGTTGTGGTAGTTCGAGTTCATTATCATGGGTGACAGAAGCTGGATATCAAGCAGTTTCATGGAAGACAACATTAATTAGATGAATGCTTGATAATTCTCTTAAAATGTCTCTATTTGATCTCTGCGAGTGAAGGAATGTACCTCTCTGCATCCTTCTCTTTCTGATTCTCCATGAACAAAAGCCAAATAGTGAAATTATTAGTATGGCCAATGAGAAAAAAGTGACCATGAGCACAACTTTGGCTTGGCTTTTCTTGCTCGACTTACTCAAGGATGAGGCTGTTCAGTTGAGTCACAACAACACATTCACAACAAACTGTTATCTTAAGGTGGGAAAACACAATTTCTCCTTGTGTCAACAGTGATATATATCTCAATGAGGACAAATATTGATGTTAATTATTTGTTTATACTGTCTTAAAGGAATATTTTTAAAGTACGACCAGAGAATGCATCAAAAGTCTGGCTTCACCTTAAAATACATAACCAAATACTAGCACAAGGAATAGAAGATTATACTATATCAATGATGTAATCTGAAAACATACTTCTGATGTAGAAGATATAAATTTAACGAAATTGGCTGGAACCGCAAAAGAAGAAAGGAATTTGTGAGAATTATTGAAGAGTTAATTAACGTGCATAGATGAGAGACCTGGTGTAGATGAGCACTATACTACCACACTAAAACATTCATTTCATTTTCTCCAATTCAACTCGTTGGCGGCCTGGTCGTTATTGAAGCAACTTTTAAATGTTAATCAGTGGATGACGAGATCCTTAATGCTATCAACCTCATGGACTTAGAGGGTCCAGAATGCCGGCCAGAATCTACATATAAAATATTAAAGAACATGAGCTTGCTAATTTACTCAAGCAGTTAAAACCTTCTATCTCAAGCCTGATTGTTCATTGAGAAAACCTCAAGTCTAATTGTGAATCACTGTTTAAAAAAATTGTGAACTACTAAAACATTAGCAGACAGTACTATCCTGAAGAGTGATATTCACGAGAATGATTTCAAAATATATAATGCCTATAAAATTCAGTGAAAATCATTAGCTTAGATGCACATTAGAAACCCTGTCGGCCACCGGTTTAATTAGCATAAACAGGAAACAGTACTGCATACCTAGATCGGCAGAGGCTAGCCGGACATAGAGATCCTGCCCGTCGACATTTGGGAACGTCCCCAAGTCAACGAGTCCGTCGACCCAAATAATACATCCGGTTCCACCACCACTGATGTCAGCACTGGTGTAGCCGGTGCAGGAGCAATTTGTCAAACACGTGGCTTGGCATTCAATAAGGCTTAGGTTCGTGTGAACGATGGCATTTGACGTGTCCGGCAGCGCCGCATGAGTGAGAGTCATGAACCCGTCGGTCCTATTCTTGCAGTCCAGCGCCGTGCGGCGCACACAACCGGACGAGACATCCATGAGAGCCCACTCCTGCGGAGACTTTGGCATGAACCCTTGCAAGCAGCTACACGTGGGCGAACCGTTGAACTCGCACAGGCCGAAAAGCCCGCATGGTGAGTACTCTTCGCACTGGCCATTGGGCGCATACCAGTAGACGTTCCACTTGCGGGCGCTGTCAATCCACACGAACCGTTCCATCGTGCCAGACTGGTTCACCATCAACCTGCTCACGATCATTGGATCCGTCGAGTTATAGATAAAGTAAACCTCATCTTCGTTGCTAATGAATTTAAAGAGGAGGCCATTTTTTAAGCTCGACATTTCTGGTATGTTGCTGAACCCGATACCATTAATCCATCGCCCAGAGCGCCACCTTTTTGCTGAACCGGACCAAACAGTCAGCTGAGGAATCCCTTTGAGGTCGATGGATGCGACGTAGCTCCCTGGAGATGGATCATTGTCGCTCTGCCAAGCAGTGAGGTTGCGGTTGAGACCAGTTCTCAGGTCCCAACCGAGCTTCATGCCGGGAAGAAGGGTATCGGTCGGGTAGTCAAAGCTTTGCCAAGCGAACTCGCTGCTGTTTGCTTCTTTTACGACAAGGTTGCCATCATCTAACAGCTGAGCAACCGGATTGTTAAGTCTAATTACTGAAGGCCCGGGGAAGACGATCTTGGAATTGATGGTGAGAACCCCTTGGCCGTTGAGTTGCAAAGTTCCATTGGTGGCTGCTATGGGGCTGAGACGATTGGCAACCCATACTACTGTTTGCACTGGTAGCTTGTTGTACCATATGCCCACGTAACGGTTCTTCGAATCACCAGGGCTGAAGAATCCTAAGGCAAAGGTTCCTTTGGCTGAAACTAGGGTTTGGCCGTCGAGGAGGTATTCCTTAGGTTTCAAGGTGTCAGTTGCAAAGGAATGATGGAAGAGAGTGAAGAGGAAGACGTGGGTAAGTAGCTGCTTCATTGTGCTGCCCTTTCTCATGTCTTTCTTCAACTCAACTAATCAAACGATTGTCTTGTGATTAATGTTACTCAACTAGACTTTGATTTCGTTCAAGTTTATGGGTTTTTTTTTATTTTTTTTATTTTTTTTTAATCATTGCCTAAGGGTCAAAATAAAGCGGAAATTATATAATGATATTTTAAAGGGAAAAGTTGAAGTCGTACCTGAATAGAAATTTAATAATATTGACCAATTTTAATGAACAAAGTTATTAGCATGTATACATTCCTCTTACAATAATTTGTAGTGGTTTGTTAATATTTATATAAAAAAAACCTACTTATATTGTGAAGGAAGATAATGAGAAGAAGGAAGCAAAAGACTGGTTGTATGATAAATCTTGACCCAATGGCTGGGTTCCGGTCTTTGATTCATTCACTTAAGTATTTTTTATTAGTATAAATATTTTAAAAGAGGCCAACTTGATATATTTATAAGGAAAAATTTCATTTTTAGTCCCTCTACTTTTTAAAAAGTATATTTTTAGTCCTTCATCTTTTTTTTTGGCAACTTTTTGGTCCCTCTACTTTATAGAGTGAGACTTATTAGTCCAGGGACAAACGAAGTTCACTTACGTCGTTTGAGATGACTAACGTGCTGTCACGTGGTGTTATGTCGATGTCCATGTGTCCATTAGAACACCACGTGACTTTTTAAAACATTAAACCATTAGAAAAGATTAAAAAAATAAATAAATATATTAAACAAACCCTCGAATTCGGATTATAACCGATTAGGATCCAAATTCGAGCCCCTCTATCCCCTTCATTCTATTCATGTGGCATTCTGATGGTCTCATGGACATCAACATAATGTCACGTGGTAGATACGTCAGTCATCTGAAACGGTATAAGTGAACGTCGTCTACATCCGGACTAATAAGTCCAACTTTATAAAGTAGAGGGACCAAAAAGTCGCAAAAAAAAAAAAAATAAGGGACTAAAGGGTACTTTCCAAAAAGTAGAGGACTAAAAAAATTTTTTTTCCTATTTATAATATATTTAGAAACTTTATTATGAACTTATGTAATCATGGGTAAGTTATGAAATATTTTCCGTTATATAAAGGCTTGTAGAACAAACCAACTTGAAACATCAAAAAATCCAATTAAGAGAAGCTTCGAGCTGACTAGAGACCTTATATCGCAGGATGTTAGAGGCGGCGAAGCCCCTAAAGTCATCTTGCCACTAGGAGCAAACTGAAATAGCTACCTTCATGATATACTGTTACTATTATTGTCATTTAATTTGATCTCTTGTAACACAAAAATGATTATACCAAACTCATATTAACATAAATAAATATAGTTTATCCACTTATTAAAAAAATAGGGGTTTTTGCTTGTAAAACTTTAAAATTTCTTAAATACCCCTATAAAAATGATATTTGCTAGCATATCCTTGTGGTTAAGTTGACCCTTAACGGTGTTAAATTAATTGATGGAATAAGAACAAATTACTATAAACTAGGTTTGTTTATATATCTCTCTAATTTTTTTATTTTGTATATATTAATTATTTTATATAACAAATAAAAAAGATGAGGATAATTATGTAATTTTTTAAGTAGAGTTAAGTTTTAACTATGGTTAGCCTTAAAAATTCTAAAGGCTACCAATGGTGACTAATGGTAGGGGTATATAAGTAAAAAAATAGTTTTATAAGGATATGCAAGCAAATAGCATTTATATAGGGGTATTTAAGCAAATATGTAATTTTGAAGGGGTAGCAAATAATTTTCTCAAAAAAAAATATTAATTCCTGTAAAAAGAAAATGTAACACTACTCGGAAAAGTCATGGTATGTTTTTGCATTGTTTTGCCCTGCCAATTTATTTTTATTAAAATTGAAGTGCATGCTCTGGGCCAGAGGCCCAATTAAGATGCTATGTGGACCGAAAGTCTAGGCATGCTAAAAGCCCAAAATAATATTATTACAACAGAAAATGTAGTCACATTCTTACGGTGGATGGTGCCTTTTCTTTTCTATTTTTAGGCCACATCCCATGGCCTACCACTTCACCTTATTAATGAATTATCAACTGTTCCCCATAGATAATCCAAAAAATTCTACATCTTGTGAATTGAGTTTGTGGGATGTAAATCAAATCGAAAGTTTTCATTTTTGTAAGTTCTGTCAGGTTGTTTGTCGGTTATATATTGTGTTGCAACATAAGTTGCAAGTCTCTGCGTGGGTGTGTCTTGTTAATTTTACTAGAGTTATCGTGTGGCTTAGATTGTAACTCTACTTGTAACTCTTTCTCACATAAACTCACCAAGAGAATTCAGATATAAACAAGGCAAACCGCATAAAAAGACACAAGAAAGTTAATAACCCAATTTGACTATACAAGCCTACGTCTAGGGGGAAAGTTCGGAGAAAACAATCCACTGAAGGAGTAGGGAAGACAGCAGTACAAGAGTTCCACTCACTCCTCACTCTATTATAAGCACCTGCTCTAAATTGATGATGACCACTATCACCCTTCTTTCTAATAGACTACTTAATTTAGTTCACCCATCTCAATCATCAAAGTCTTGATCTTATATATATAGATACAACACTGCCTTCAAAACACAGCTACCTCCTCTAGGATTTCCGAGATCTCGACAACTGCTAAATTAGATATCTTCCACATTTAACCGTTGCAACTTCAGTTGTAACTACGATTGCAACGCGACTTAGCCAACGAACTGACCAAGGCTACAACTTTCATCGATTACGTTGGATCCACAAGATCCCAACTGTTAGAAATCCGACGAGATTCCTTCAGATCGTGAGAGACAAAGCAAGAACAAACAAAAGAAAACAAGCAAGAAAGATACAGAGTTTTACGTAGTTCATCCCAAAATAGGGCTACGTCCACGGTCGCCAACTGTTTTACTAATTTTCAACAGAACAAAAAACTTTACAAGGATGAACAATATATATGGAAATCAGAAACCCTAATACAGTGGAAATACCCAAAATACCCCTCGACCAGCCAAAAGCATGGTTGGGTGTCCAGTATGATCAGGCTCCACACAACTCAACACCAACCACCGCAACCAGCCGAGCTTCCTCTCCGTCACTTTCTCAGCCCATCAAAGTCGCACCTCCCCAAGGCACGAGATTTTCATTCAAACTTCATCCAAAACTTAATCTGTTCAATTAAAGTTTTGGTTGTCCAATCTTCCATAATGTTTTTTTTTAAAAAAAAAAAGTGGTAAACCACATTTTTATTTATGATAATTAGTGATTAGAGTCAATTACAGAGTGCACATCTCAAGCAGGAAAATACAAAAGATTGGTCGATCCTAAGTCCTCATTCTCCCGATTGAGGGTGGCCCTTTGCATCTCCTCATTCCCTTCCTTGATCAGCCGGGTTGTCCTCGAAGGGGTCTTGTGCCCTTCCCTCACCATCGCTCCATGGGGTTTCAGTAGGGAATTCCAAGGAGCGTTTCACCAGGTCAATCGCCGCCTCCATTCGTGTTCGTTTTGCAGGTGAAGCTGTATTCAACCAAAAGAGAGTGAGAAAGGAAATATCGCGAATAATTTTAAAAAAACGCGTTGTTTTTCCTGGAAACATTGCCTATTCCTTTCCCCCCAAATACTCCATATGATTGCCATGACCGTGAGGTCCCAACCTTCTCGTAAGGATTGGTCCACCCCATTGTGGTTTGACTTCGGTCCCCATATGGCTTTCAGCTCAATCACCATCGTGCGTATACCGAACATTCTCCTAAAGTAGTCCCATATGAATGTTGTGTAGGGACATGATATAAGCAAGTGGTTTACCGATTCATCCTCGTTTTCCATAGATAGCATCTAGTGCGATCTTCTCCCCAGTTTCTTATGTGTAGATTGTCCAGGGTGAGGATGCGGTTTTCCTTTGCCAACCATGCGAATAGTTTTATCTTGAGGGGCATGGTTGCCACCAGTAACGTACGGGTCCCTAACTCACTCCTGGCCCCTCCGTCCGTTCAGAAACGGTACAGGGATTGGACTGTGAATGTCTTCTTAGCAGTGAGTGCCCACTCCCTTACGTCTGGTGCATCAAGGTTGTGGTTGTTGGTGGCGGTTGTTATGGTGTTCATAATGAGGTTCAGGCTTTCCACGTCAAAGTATGTTAATGGGCCTGGCTTGAGTAGCGACTGACAAGTAGCACTAGTAGGAGTATAGGACCCTTATTCTATAGAATCTGTAGATTATGTCTAATTTGATTAACGGCTTAATGGATATGAGTTTCGTTTCTTTGTGAGGATTTTTATTGAAGGAAGACTGGAGAATGATTATTGGCAGAATCAGAGCACGACTTGCAACATAGAAAGGGAAATTGCTATCACTAGGTGGGCGTATTACACTACTCAACTTTGTAATTACAGCAATACCAAACTACTGACTATCCATTTATCGGCTTCCAAAATGGGTAGTTAACCAGATTGATCAAATTAGAAGGGAGTTCCTATGGAAAGGGGTTGAGAGGGATACCAAAGCATATAAAGTGGTGCGATGGGACCGCTTATGCAGACCAAAAGAATTGAGGGGTTGGGGGCGTAATTAACATATGATGCTTTAACACAGCTATGTTGGGGAAATGGTGGTGGCGACTAATCACGGGGCAGGCAGGCCTCTGTGCACTAATATTAAAAAACCAATACTACAAAGGGAATGAACATAACCCCTATACTACGGCCCCACACAGAGCTTCCTTCTTTTGGAAAGGCATCACAAAGCAACAGGGGCACGCTTACTACACAACGTGAGTGGCTTAAGCGAGGGAGGAAGCAACACAATATTTTTACGGCCCGACAAATGGATGGATGGGAAGGCCCCATGCAACTCATATCCACACTTATATGACATGGTTTGTGACAAGGACCACACATTGCAGATGGTAAGACAAAGAAATAGCACATGGTCAGCCCTATCCTTCTTGATGGACCACTCCCTGAAGAAGGGTCTAATGAGTTGGTGCAACTCATCATGAAAGTATACGATTGCCCAGAGACAAAACAAGATAAGAGGCGCTGGAAGCTCACTACCCAAGGAGAATTCACGGTACACTCATACTACCAATTCCTGATGGACGCACTACAAGAAAATAACGATTTACCCAGGGAAATTACCCACAGACATGTTCCCTGGGTAAATACACAGGGAATACCCACAGAATAGCAAGGAAATGATAAACTAAAGATATATAAACTTTACCCAGAGAATAGACACGAATTTACCCAGAGCTTTACCCATGGACAATATATCCCTGGGTAATCCGTGGGTAACTAACGCGGCTAGTTCCCGCCTCAAAATTACCCACGACTTTCCCAGGGAACTCTTGTGTGGGTAAAATATCCATGGGTAATCCATGGGTAATTATGTTAAATATAATGTTCCCACGGATTACCCAGGGAAGTTGTTTGTGGGTACTGCTTTCATGGGTAATCCGTGGGTAATTATAAGATGACTTTTTGTTCCACAATGGCACCCACAGATTACCCAGGAATATGTTCCGTGGGTAATACATCCGTGGGTAATCCCTAGGTAATAGGATATATGAATTTTAGCAATTATCCTATTTTTTTATTTTCTATAAAAGGATTAAAATATTAATTTTAAAATTACATGGACAAATTAAAAAATTAAAAATATAAATAGCACATTTTAAAATCTTGGGAGTTATGCTAATCAAGGTTTTAAAGAGGTACATACCATATTAGTTGGAGAATTTTTCATAAAAATTTATTAACTAAAAAAATTAATAATATTCGTTGAAAAAAGCAAATAATATGGAGTTCAAAAGTTGCGTAAAACTTTACATTATTGAGATGAAAAGCAAACAAATAAAAATAAAAAAAACAAATCTATACTAACACTAAAATATTATTATATTTTATTTATTAACTTTTTTTTTTGAAAAAAAAATAACCTGATGCTTCCATCATTAATTAAACAGTAAACACTCTATCTATCTCGTCTCTCTCTTATCGCGACGCCCTTTCCTTTCTCTCTCTCTCTCTCTCTCTCTCTTAAAACCCTAGAAATCTTCAACACCTTTCTCGTGATCCTCGTTCAGGCAAGACGATCCCCGCGGCGTGGTGATGATTCCGGTGGCGATGATTCCGGTGGCAGCAACGAGTCCCTCGACGACGACGTGTAGGAGTACAACTAAAGGTTGATCGCTCGGTGTTCCTCATCCTACTCGCTTCTCATCTTTCTCTGCCTCCGCGAACATTAGATAGAGAAAATAAACGCAGCTGTGAGAGCTTGAATTGAATAGAGGCTCTCGCTCAAGGATTAGGTTTTCTCCACTAGAGACCTTTGATCGATTGCCTAACATCAAGTCAAGTACTCCGCTCTTACAACCCCTAAATGCTTTTTCCAGTTGCCTCCTTGATATATTGTAGATTTTATTTATTTTTTTTCATTCTGAGTTTTATTGCGAACCATATCGATCTTGTGTGCAGTGTTTGGTCTTGGTCTTGTGGCGGCGTTTGGATTGACTATTCCCGTTGTGGTTTGAAGCGGATTTTTGGGAAGTAGGATGACCGAGGAAGTGAATTGAGATGGATAATTGGGGTTAGTGTTTCTTTTTTTTTTTTGGTATGATTTGTTTATGAATTAGTAGAAAATGAAATCTTGTTTGGTGTTTAGGCAAAAAGTTATATTTTTAGGTATTGGAACTGTATGTTATAGGCTATAGCTATTGAGTTCTTTTGGCATAGTTCTGATATTCGGCGGAAACTCATTGCCAGAGATTAACAAACTATTGTCTCTTATTTGCATACTCATATTTATGCAATGCTGGATATTCATACGAGGGAGGGAGAGACAATAACAGAAAATCTACATAGATATGGCTGAAGTAACCATGTTGCTAGTAACAAATTCTAAAAGATCTTTAGAAATGAAATTTTGCTTAAATAAATATCTTTAGAAATGATACTCAAAATAATCATAATAATAATAAAACTAAAATTGGTAGAAGTAAATTTTTATGGACTGCCTCCACATAAATATTAGTAGGCAAAGCACAAAGGCCACTTTTCTCCAATCTCTTGATAGCTTTTAAATTGAAAAAGGAAAAGGGTGAGGGGACATTGCAAAGATGGGACCTTGATATACAAAGGAAGCTTTGCAGAGAACAAATATTTTCTCTTTTATTTTTCCCAAGGAAAGACAACAAGGTGGGTCAGACTATATAAGAGGATTAAGGGAACTGATTAAAGTTTTGTGTTTGCTTTCACAAAGGGGTTTGAGACAAGAATTTATCTGTTACTCCATGTTGATATATATGCTAGTCTTTTTTTTTTAACTAATTATGCGCATTAATACAGGCTAGTTATTTTTATTGTCATGACTCTTAACATACACATGGGAGACAATGAAATGGACAGTAGCATAAGAGGATAGAAAGAGTAGAACTGAGTGATGTTGTCTTCAGTGGCAAAACCATCACCTGATGTGTATGTTCACAAGCTTTGAGATTCTTGCTTGTCTGGACTTGCATGTTTTCTCACACATGGAGTCACATGAAGTGAGAAACTCTTCAAGTGTTCAACTGATTGTTGGATTCTGCTGATAATCCAACTCCAAACAGAAACTGAATCACTGATATATATAACAAGATATAATTTATATGAATCCGATCTATAGGGTACTTAAACTGTCAAAAATATTTTTGTAAAAATTAATTTTTAAGAAGAATATATAGACTGGGTCAGCTGATCATGAGTGAGTCTTACAGGTTCAAAGGTCATTCACTTGCTAATCCTGATGCGCTTCACAATTGAGGTGACACTTTCATTTTTTCTGAATTTCTTTTGTTGCTTTGGATGATTAGCTTGTTTCTTTTCTTGTTACAATGTTTGAAATGTGAATTGCTTTAGCTTTGACATATTAAAAGTTATTAATCCGGGGAAGTTTGTAATAATGCCAAAACCATATTCCCATAAGAGTTTAAGAACTCATATAACTGTTATTGTTGAAAAAACCAAGATTGACCTGCACAGATGCGCTTACATTATTCAAAAGTGAGCACTTAAGAATGTTTGTTAAAACTAGTAATGATTATCCTGACTAGGTAGGAAATGCATGCTTTTTCCTAAATAATAATCTTATGAAATCACAATTGCTCCTAAATCAAAATAGAATATTGGAGATGGTGTGGAGTATTCCTTTTGGAATTTTTAGGCAACCAAAATCAATATCTTCATAGTGAGCTATATGGGATTTCATTGATTAATTATGGAGTCAAGGGACAGTATTATTGAATTTTCAATTTGGATCATCTAGATCCAGTGGGAGCATCAAAATTCTAGCTTTAACTATTTTATTGGTGCAATATATCTAAAATGTTCTGGTTAGGTCAATATCATCTGAAGGTGCCATATTTATGAAAATGCATAAATAGTACTTCCAGCATTTGTATGGGAGTTTCCTAATACTATACGTTTTATATACCATATATGAGCAAATGCCCTTATACTTATGCCCATTAAATTGATGCTATAATCCTCTCATAGACTTCAAAGTTAAACTGTTAATTTTTTTTTACTTTATTAATATGTTTTTTCTAGTTATAAATCGTGTTTCTAATCGTGTTTCTAATCTCTGTTATCAAAGCTTCTAAAAGAATGTCTTGATAGAGTAATTAATCTTAAGAACATCCATACTTCTCTTCTTTTTGCACTAATATCAATAAATTTGTCTTAAGAGAAGAAAAGACCATATATTTAGTTGTATGTATATATTGCTTAAAATTTGTGTAATAACTGTCGCTAAGACGGAGCTTTGCAACCTCAACAATCTTTCTTCTCAAGTGTTACTTGGTAGGATTGTAGAAGGTTAAGATAATTATGTTATAAGATTTATTTTAGTTCTCTCAAGTTTAGGAATTATTACAGTGTTGCAAATGAAGCCTTTGCCAGATGAAGCTTTTGATTCTTTTGCTCAGAGGTTTTCTTTCTTTTGGATTGGCAAGTTTCAATTTACCTATATTTATAATTTTCAGTTTAATTAATGATAGCTCGATAAATTTAACATGTTTTTGGTTTTTATTTAAGGACATAGTGAAAGTTTAGTTGGATTTAAATCATGTTTTCACACAAACTTGAACATGGGCAACCACTCTAGAGTCAGGATTGTGAACCAGTCAAAAACAGTTTGTACAATCTTGGCCCAAGCTTTAAACTTGATTTAGCATGTTGTGAGAACTAAGAGACCGAGCAGATCTCAAATTTGTTGTGTATCTGGTAAAGGTACTCAAATTGGTCAGTTTCTCTTTCTGTCGCAGGATCTGAGCAGACAAATAGGAAAAGTTTTATTTGACTATATTTCTGAGAAGGAACAGAAGTAGCAGTTCAGGAATTATAAACATGGGGATATAATGGATATCCATCCCTACTCTTTTCATAAAATAAAATGTCTACTCTTTGTATTTGCACAAAAATATTTGGGTTGCATTAGGTTTTGCTTGCTTTGGCTTTGGCTTTGGCCAAAGGAAATTAGAACTGCAAAGTTTTTTTTTTTTTCCTGTGTGGTAGTCTCATTTGAATGACAGATCGTTCTGTACTTTCATCACCATACATTTATGCTGAGAATGAATTATCAAAATTTTCGCTAAAGCCATTGTTGGTGTCCCATAGTGACACATTAGGGAGTGACCTACAGTTAGTCTCATTCAAGAATTTGTGAGATATGCCAGTACTCGTATTCTGTTTCCATTTGTTTTCATAATTAAATATCAATATTCTTATTGTTTTGTAGAAGCATTGTATGTGGGATTCTTCAATAGAGGCAAAAGTACAAGTAACAATCAACAAGAGGAAGGCGGAAGTACAAGAAATGGAGATGATGGTGATGATCCTAGGATTACTTAAACATTTCTATTTTTACTATTTTATTTTGCTTGTCTAAATACTTATATATTGTTATGGTGATGTCCTAAATGCTTAAGTATTGTTGTTTTGCTTACACATTAATGGAATTTGTTGATGTCTTAAGCACTTATGGAGTGTTATTTTTATTCAAATGTGAGATATTGTTATTTAAAATATATTTGAATTTGTGATTTGTGGTTATAGGTTCAATAAATTACCCATAAAATGGCCAATATTTTTATTAATTTCATATTACAATTACCCAGGGATTACCCAGGGATTTCATATTATTAACAAAAGATTTACCCAGGGATTACCCAGGGATTTCATATTAGTAACAAGAGATTTACCAGGGATTACCCAGGGATTTCATCTTATTAACAAGAGCTTTACCCAGGGATTACCCAGTGATTATCCAGGGAGTATAGTAGATTTACCCAGGGATTTCCCAGGGATTTATTCTGGGTATTACAAATAATTTACCCAGGGATTTCCCAGGGCCTATCCGTTGGTAATTCCTGGTTTTTTTATCGAATCCTAGGAATTAATTACCCAGGGATATAAATTAATTACCCACGGATTGGTCCAATTGGGAACGCGTTACTCCATTGATGAAAAATTAAGGTGGGTAATGGTTTACCCATGAGCGATATAGCTAGGGACCACCATCGTGGGTAATCCACAGGTAAGATGTATTACCAGGATTTTTTTATAGCTTTTACCCACCTAAAATTGTCCGTGGGTAAATCGTTATTTTCTTGTAGTGACGGGGGGATCAGGGCAGAAGTAGGAAAAAGCTTATGGAAACTACCATGCCCACTTAAAATCAAAGTCTTTGTCTGGCTAGCTTTGGACAACAAAGTCCTTACCTTAGAAAATCTACGGAAACGCGGCTGGAGCGGGACGCAGACGACTTGCTACTTGTGTGAAGAAAACGAGGAGACTGTAGAACAGCTCTTCCTTCAATGCCCATACTCAACAAGAATTTGGCAACACTTCACACAACTACTACAGCAAGATGCAACTCCCTCTAGGGTACAAGACCTATGGGGAAGAATAGGGATTGCTCACTCCTTGCCCAGAGACACCCGTATGGGATGGAATCTCCTGACCATGGCCATCTTATGGATCGTGTGGTTGGAACGCAATAGGAGATGTTTTCATGATAAATATCGCGTTTTTACGAAAACTATCCGTGACATTGACTTCCTAACACTGTCTTGGTTTGATGCAGCCCATGTATTAAAAGTAGAAGCTAGTCGCGATTGAATCCATAGTCAAACCAAGCCTGGCCTTTACAGGAGAGGAAGACCAACACGACTCATCAGGGAGGGATTTTGAAGATACTCAGACCGAGTAGATGGCGCTCATGGGATTATTGGAGGTATCTCCGGCATCATGGGCTCTTCTGGACCCATCCACGAGGCGGAAGGGCATGTGCTTTGTAAGGTGTAATACACCTCTAAATGTATCGGCTCCATTAAAGGGACCATCTATGTAATCGTTCTTAACTATCATAAATAAAAGACTATGGTTTATCCACTTTTATTAAAAAAAAAGTATTTATAAATAATTATAGGTAAAGTAGTCAATCCTTTATTTCAAAATAATAATAATAATAATAATAATAATAATAATAATAATAATAATAATAATAATAATAATAATGATAATAATGCCAAAGTTGATATATTGTAAATGATTAGTCAAAGAATAAACCAACTTTTATAAGGAAAGTTGACTAGTCTATTCTCTCTCATAAAGAGAAGTTAAGAGTTTAAATCATACTTGCAATGTGGTTTTCTACATGATCCCTGGAAATTTGAAATACCAAGTTCTCTCAAGCCTACATACCTTAATATGGAACTCCCTCTGGAGAGCTTGAGCCTTGCTGAAATATTTCAGCAGGGAGATACAAACCATTCTGACTTATTGGCTTGCTTTGGACAATCTATGGGCTGGATTAGACTGCCCAAAATATCCTTTAATATAACCTGCAAGAACCATTGGGTTTGGGGAACTGATAAAGCATCAGGAAAGATTGTTAAAATGGTATATAACCACATCAACCAGCTATACCATTTTGAATCTGAAGTTTAGGAAGGATGGTAGGTACTTTGGAGGATCCCTGTAGCACCAAGAGTTAAAACGTTTCTTTGGAGGGACTTTCATGGCAGATTGCCCACTCTTGAATTACTAGACACCTTTAATATTGGTCCCCAAGAGTTGTGTACATTTTGTGGTTTGACAAGTGAACCCTTGAACATGTTATGTGTAGTTGTAATCTTGCTAGCCAATGTTGGGTCTTGGTTTCTGATTACACAGGCATGGATCGTAGAGCATTGAGCAATTTAATGGAAGGAGATGGGTGGTGAATACAGAAGGAAATGGGAGAGGAGCATCTTCTTTTTCCAAGGTTGTTATTGCTACTTGTGCCTGGAAAATATGGCAAGCCAGATGTGATTTAGTGTTTAACAAACTAAGGCATCAAGCTTAATACATTATTTAGCATACTATCTCTGCAGCAAAGGAACATTTATGGAAAATTAAAAGCCAATGCAGGGAGTACCTTATAAACTCTTTTAATTGCAATTTTATTACAATATTGTGTGATGCTACTTGGAGTCCCGATTACATGTCTTGTGGTGTAGGGTTTGTTGTAATCAAAGGCTATGATACAATCCAACAGGCTGGCTGCTTATCCAAGGTTGTTGTTTCTAGTCTACACACAGAGGAATTAGCGATTGGAGCAGCTCTGGGTTTTGCAGGGAAAAGGATCTGAAAATAGATCGCATATACACTGACTAAATTCAAGCTATGGAGATATTGACCAATGTGGAAGCCCAGATCAATTGGAGTCTACAAACTGATGTAGTGGTGAAGGATCTACTCAACTTCCAAACTCTGGTGGAGCTAGAGTATTGCCTGCGAGAACAAAACCTGGTGGTTGATGCTCTGGCCAGACATACAGACAACAATCCTATTTTATCCCTGTTCCATCAGGGATATGATCGACCGAGATGTCTTGAGGAGATTGCTACTGCTGCTGGACTGAAATTTTGAAACTGTTAGGATAATTGTGTTTTGTTTTATTTAGTTGGAGACAGCCTCTATGTCAAAAAAAAGTTTTTTTTAAAATTGATAATAAGTGCCCCCACGACAGATTTTAAGAACGTGTACGTACATATAGTTGCACAGAACATTCTCATATATAAGCCACTATCGACCTATTTCTTCGGTAAACGTGGCATTATCGGGAGTATAGGAGTCAGCCTGGTTTGGCTGTGATGTCAATTCAGAAGGAAGAGGGGCTATAAAACCAGGTGGTTTAGGTTCTTGTAATGGTGTATCATCGTTGCATAGCATAAGAACCACTGATGACATAATCGGCCTATCTTCAGGTATTCCTTGCACACACAGCAGACCTATAGTTATAGATCTCAGGACTTGAACCTCTGAAAATGAGTTGGCAATCAGTGGATCCAATAATTCCAAGGCTTTCCCTTCATTCCATAAGCTCCATGCCTGGGAAGACTGCTTGTTAGTTCCACTGATAATCCAAGTGAAGAAGTACGTGCATTCAGGGAACTGGATATATACTTACATTTCCAAGAAGGTAGAGGTGTGGTTCAGAGAGATAAACTCCTTTGTTCCTCTGGCCACTTATGATTTCCAGGACTAAAACCCCAAAGCTGAAAACATCCGACTTCACTGAGAAAATCCCATTTAGTGCATACTCTGGGGCCATGTATCCACTGCATTATTTTCTTGCTCTTGATTATTATATGTGTCTATGAACTTCAAATGATGCAATATAAATATATGAAATTTGAAAGTTGACTTACTATGTGCCAACCACTTTCCTAGTCTTGTTTATGGTCTCATCTTCTCCAAAAATTCTCGCCATGCCAAAGTCTGAAATTTTGGGATTCATTTCAGCATCAAGAAGGATGTTACTGGCTTTTAGATCCCTGTGGATGATCCTGAATCTTGAGTCTTGGTGTAGATAGAGAAGACCACGTGCGATGCCTACAATAATACGCAACCGTGCTTGCCAGTCCAGATGCACCCCTTGTTCTTTGACTAATTAATTACAAGAGAATAATTAGTTATAGTTGATGCTTCAACTGACAAGATGTTTAAAAGACATATAATTAAATCAAGAGATGCATAGACTAACCAAATAGTAAAGCATCCAAGCTTCCTTTGGACATGTACTCATAAACGAGCATCCTTTCCACTCCATGAATGCAGTAGCCTAAAAGCCGCACAAGGTTGCGGTGTTGGAGCTTGGCAATCAAAATAACTTCATTTTTGAACTCATCCACTCCTTGTGCTGAGTTCTTTGAGAGTCTCTTCACTGCTATTTCTTGTCCCTCTGTTAGCTTCCCCTGTAGGATATAATTAACACCTTAATTTGAAGCCCTTAAACTAAAGTATTGGTTAATTTGTTGTTGTGATTGGAGATGAATAATTTACTCTACCATGCATGTCGATTAACTACCTTGTAAACAGGGCCAAACCCACCCTCTCCAAGAATGTTTTTAATGGCAAAGTTCTCCGTAGCTGCCATTACAGTATTCCATTGAAGTTGTGGGAGTTCGAGTTCATTATCGTCACCATTGGTGACAGAAGCTGGATATCAAAGGTTTCATGGAAGACAACATTAATAAGATGAATGCTTGATAATTCTCTCAAAATGTCTTCATTTGATCTCCGCAGTGAAGGAATGTACCTCTCTGCATCCTTCTCCTCTTTCTGATTCTCCATGAACAAAATGAAGAGAGGTCAGAATGTTTGGGTTTTCTGAAGTTTAGTTGGGTTCCTAAAGTTTAGCTTTCTGTTTGCTTTCTGTTGAAATAAGTCCTGGTCTTTAGGCCATGACTAATTATGCTTTTGAATGTGTTAGTTGCTACAGCCACGTAGCTAGTTTTTCTCCTTTTCAGTTATGATGTAAAGACTACTTAGGAAGTCTCTCTTGTTCAATAAGATTAAGTGAATCATTCCCCACATGTGTTGAGTTATCTTCTTGTTCAAGCTTTGATTCTGAACATTGAGTGTATTCATCTTGTTCAAGCTTTGATTCCTCACATTGTGGTATCAGAGCTTTGCTGAGGGGCCTGATTGTGAGAAAGAGTGAAACACTTCAAGAGAGAAGAGTGATTGAGAGAAACACTCAGAGAGAAAGAGTGAGATCACAATGGCAAATGAAGGCCAAAATTTGCTGAGCATTCCCAGATTTGATGGGGACTACGATCACTGGAGCATGCTGATGGAGAATCTGCTGAGATCAAAAGAATACTGGAGCATAATCGATCCCGGCTACATTGAGCCGACTGCTGACACCGTGCTGACCAATGCACAGAGCAAAACATTGGAGGAGCTTAAGTTGAAAGACTTGAAGGTCAAAAACTATCTTTTTCAGTCGATAGACAAGTCGATCCTGAAGACCATCAGTCACAAGAGCACAGCCAAGCAGATATGGGACTCCATGAAGACAAAGTATCAAGGGAATAGCAGGGTACAGAGGGCTCAACTTCAAGCTCTTCGTAGAGAGTTTGAGATTCTAGAAATGAAGAATGGAGAGTCTGTCACAGACTATTTTGCTAGAGTCATGCTGGTGGCAAATGATATGCGCAACTATGGAGAAGACATGCAAGATGTCAAGATTGTGGAGAAAATTCTGCGTACTCTCACCGAGAAGTTCAATTATATTGTGTGTTCTATAGAAGAATCAAAAGACATTGATCGTCTCTCTGTGGATGAACTTCAAAGCTCCTTGATTGTACATGAACAAAAATTTCGAAGACATAGCAATGAAGAACAAGTATTGAAAGTTGCAGCTGACGAAAGAAGAGACAAAGGTGAAAGAGGAAGAGGTCGAGGTGCTTACAGGGGCAGAGGAAGAGGAAGAGGTAGGCAGATGTACAATAAGGCTACTGTGGAGTGCTATAAGTGTCACAAGCTTGGACACTTTCAATTTGAGTGTCCAAACTGGGACAAGGAAGCCAATTATGCTGAGTTGGGAGAAGAAGAAGAGGAAACATTACTCATGGCCTATATAGAAGAGAATGGAGCTCGAAGAGAAGACATTTGGTTCTTAGACTCAGGGTGCAGCAATCATATGAGCGGTGACAAAAGTCTGTTCTGTGATCTTGATGAAAGTTTCAAACACAAAGTGAAGCTGGGAAACAACTCAAGAATGGAAGTGACAGGCAGAGGCAATGTGAGATTGAAAGTAGGAAGCTTTACTCATGTTGTTAGCGCAGTTTATTATGTGCCTGAATTAAAGAATAATCTGTTGAGTATCGGACAATTACAAGAAAAAGGACTAGCTATTCTCATTCAAAATGGAAGACTCAAGATGTATCATCCAGAAAAAGGGCTAATTGTTACATCTGACATGACAACAAATCGGATGTTTGTGATGATTGCAAGTTCTCTGCCTCATGAAGTTATTGATTCAAAAACATCTTGCCTCTACACCTCCTCACGTGATGTAACACAGCTGTGGCATTGTCGCTACGGACATTTGAGTTACAAAGGTCTAAAGACATTGCATGACAAGAAGATGGTAAGGGGTATGCCTCAACTCAAGTCTCCATCAAGAGTGTGTGAAGATTGTTTAATTGGGAAGCAGCATAGGGATCCAGTTCCAAGGGAGAGCAATTGGAGGGCTACAAAAAGACTTCAACTTATTCATGCTGATATCTGTGGCCCAATTTCTCCTATCTCTAACAGCAAAAAGAGGTATCTCATTTGTTTCATTGACGATTTTTCTAGAAAAGCATGGACTTATTTTTTAGTAGAAAAATCAGAAGCATTGAGCATGTTTAAGCGCTTTAAGAATTATGTTGAAAAAGAAGCAGGAGAGTATATTCAATGCTTGAGAACAGATCGAGGAGGAGAATTCACCTCTTTTGAGTTTAATGAATTCTGCATCGAGCACGGCATCAAAAGACAATTGACAGCAGCCTATACCCCTCAACAGAACGGAGTTGCTGAGCGGAAGAATCGAACAGTGATGAACATGGTTCGATGCATTCTATCTGAAAAGAAGCTTCCTAAGACCTTTTGGCCAGAAGCAGTAAATTGGACATTCTATGTTCTTAATCGATGTCCAACTTCAGCTGTGAAAGATCAAACACCTGAAGAAGCTTGGAGCGGCCGCAAACCGTCAGTAGAACACTTTAGAGTGTTTGGGTGTGTGGCTCATGTACATGTCCCAGATGCAAGAAGAACAAAGTTGGAGGGAAAAAGTGTATCCTGTGTGTTGTTGGGCATCAGTGAAGAATCCAAGGCATACCGTCTTTATGATCCGACCACAAAGAAGATAATAGTGAGCAGGGATGTTGTGTTTGAAGAGGACAAGTCTTGGGATTGGGACAAGAGTCATGAAGAATTTCTGTCAGCTAATCTGGAATGGAATGATGAAGAAAAGGATGAAGCAGTGAATGAAGGCCATGGTAATACAGCTAGTGAGGAAAATGAAGAAGTTTCTGATGAAGTGAGGGAGGAATTAGCAACTAGAGATCAAGGAGAGTTAACAAGTCCAAATGAAGCAAGAAGTAGGAGAACTAGAAGACCTCCAATATGGATGCAAGATTATGACAGTGGGGAGGGACCTTCAGGAGAGGATGTAAGTATGAATCTACCTTTAGCTTTATTCTCTTCTGATCCAATTCATTTTGAGGATGCAGTAAAGCATGAGCACTGGAGGTTAGCAATGGATTCTGAAATCAAGGCAATCGAGAGAAATGATACTTGGGATCTCACCGATTTGCCTACTGGTGCAAAGAAGATAGGATTGAAATGGGTGTATAAAACTAAACTTAAGGAGAATGGAGAGCTAGACAAATTCAAAGCCAGATTGGTCGCTAAAGGTTATGTGCAGCAACAAGGGATTGACTATACAGAAGTTTTTGCACCAGTTGCAAGAATGGATACTATACGAATGATTGTGGCATTGGCAGCTCAAAGAGGATGGAGTCTCTACCAACTTGATGTTAAATCAGCATTTTTGCATGGAGAACTCAAGGAAGATGTGTTTGTAGAACAACCAAGAGGCTATGAGTTGAAGAAATGTCCTCAGAAGGTGTACAAGTTAAAAAAGGCCTTATATGGACTGAAACAAGCTCCGCGAGCTTGGTTTAGTCGTATTGAGGCACACTTTATGAGTCAAGGATTTGAAAGGTGCTACAGCGAGCAGACTTTGTTCATCAAGATGAAGGAAGGAGGTAAAATTCTTATTGTCAGCTTATATGTTGATGATCTAATGTTTACTGGCAATGATGACTTTATGTTTGATGAATTCAAGAGTTCTATGATTAAAGAGTTTGATATGACTGATTTGGGAAGAATGAGATTTTTTCTTGGCATTGAAGTCTTACAAGGATCAAATGGAATTTATTTGTGCCAAAGAAAGTATGCACAGGAAGTTTTAAAGAAGTTCAGAATGGAGAATTGCAATTCAGTTCAGAACCCTATCATTCCAGGTTGCAAGCTGTTTAGAGACGAAAATGGAGTTGAAGTTGATGAGACATTGTACAAGCAAATGGTGGGGTGCCTTATGTATCTTACAGCTACGAGGCCAGACTTGATGTATGCTGTGAGCTTGGTGAGTAGGTACATGTCCAGACCAACAGAACTGCATATGTTGGCAGTCAAGAGAATCATGAGGTACTTGAGAGGAACTGTGGAGCTTGGTATCTTTTACAAGAAAGGAGGAGATGAAGAACTTGTTGGATATGCAGATAGTAATTATGCAGGGGACATGGATGATCGCAAAAGTACGTCGGGATATGTGTTTATGTTTGGTTCGGGAGCTATTGCTTGGTCTTCGAAGAAGCAACCAATCGTCACATTATCTACTACAGAGGCTGAGTTTGTAGCTGCAGCTGCATGTGCAAGTCAAGCTATATGGATGAGGAGAATTTTTGAGAAGCTGAGTCTAACAGAGAGCAAGTGTATGAGGATTTTTTGTGATAATAGTTCTACTATTCAGTTATCAAAGAATCCAGTACTTCATGGTAGAAGTAAGCATATTGATGTGCGTTTTCATTTTCTTCGTGACTTAACTCGAGATAGTGTTGTTGAACTGGTATATTGTGGGACTCAAAACCAGTTGGCAGATGTGATGACGAAGCCTATTACTGTGGAAACTCTCCAGAAGTTTAGAGCTCAGCTGGGAATTTGTCAAGTTCCTAAGTTAAACTAGTTGAGAACTAGTTTAAGGGAGGGAATGAAGAGAGGTCAGAATGTTTGGGTTTTCTGAAGTTTAGTTGGGTTCCTAAAGTTTAGCTTTCTGTTTGCTTTCTGTTGAAATAAGTCCTGGTCTTTAGGCCATGACTAATTATGCTTTTGAATGTGTTAGTTGCTACAGCCACGTAGCTAGTTTTTCTCCTTTTCAGTTATGATGTAAAGACTACTTAGGAAGTCTCTCTTGTTCAATAAGATTAAGTGAATCATTCCCCACATGTGTTGAGTTATCTTCTTGTTCAAGCTTTGATTCTGAACATTGAGTGTATTCATCTTGTTCAAGCTTTGATTCCTCACACAAAAGCCAAATAGTGAAATTACTAGTATGGCCAATGAGAAAAAAGTGATCAAGAGCACAACTTTGGCTTGGCTTTTCTTGCTCGACTTGCTCAATAATGAGGCTGTTGAGTTGATCAGTCACAATAACACATTCACAACAAACAGTTATCTTAAGGTGGAAAAGAACAACTTCTCCTTGTGTCAAGAGTGATATAAATCTCAATGAGGACAAAGATTGATGTTTGTTCAAACTTTTCTTGAAGAAATATTTTTAAAGTATGACCAGAGAATGCATCAAAAGTCTGGCTTCACCTTAAAATACATAACCAAATGTACTAGCACAAGGAATGGAAGATTATACTAGTATATCAATGATGTAATATTCTGATGTAGAAGATATAAGTTAAACGATATTGGCCTGGCTGGAACCACAATATAAAAAAATGAAGTTATTAGAATTATTGAAGAGATAATTAACATGCATAGATGAGAGACCTGGTCTAGATGAGCACTACCACACTAAAACATTCATTTTATTTTCTCCAATTCAACTCTTTGGTCTGGTCTTTATTTGAGCAACTTCTAAATTTCAATCAATGGATGACGAGATCCTAGATGCTATCAGCCTCATGGACTTTGAGGGTCCATAATTCCGGCCAGAATCTACATATATATTGAAGAACATCAGGTTGCTAATTTACTCGAGCATTTAAAACCTCCATTGCCTACTGTCAGCATGACCACTGTGACATTCTATCGCATGCCTGATTGTTCATTGAGAAAACTCTATAAAATTGTGAATTACTAAAACGTTAGCAGACACTATCCTGCCGAGTGAAATTCACAAGAATGAATGCCTACAAAATTCAGTGAAAATGAAGCTCTCCTTTAATTAGCTTAGATGCATATATATATATATATATATATTAAAAACCCAGCCACCTGTTTTTGCATAAACAGAAACAGTGCATACCTACATCAGCAGCAGCGAGCCGGACATAGAGATCCTGCACGACATTTGGGATCGTCCCCGAGTCAATGAGTTCGTCGACCCAAATAATACACCCGCTTCCACCACCACGGATGTCAGCACTGGTGTAGCCGGTGCACGAGCAATTCGTCAAACACGTGGTTCTGCATTCATTAAGGCTTAGGTTCGTGTCGACGATGGCGTTTGACGTGTCCGGCAGCGCCGCATGGTCCAGAATCATGAACCCGTCGGTCTTATTCTTGCAGTCCAGTGCCGTACGGCGCACACAGCCGGACGAGCTATCCATGAGAGCCCAATCCTGCGGAGACTTTGGCGTGAACCCTTGCAAGCAGCTACACATGGGGGGTACTCGTCGCACTGGCCATTGGGGGCATACCAGAAGACGTTCCACTTGCCGGCGCTGTCAATCCACACGAACCGTTCCAACGTGCCAGACTGGTTCACCATCAACCTGCTCACTATCTTTGGATCCGTCGTGTTATACATGTAGTACACCTCATCTTCGTTGCTAATGAAATTAAAGAGGAAGCCATTTAAGCTCGACATTTTTGGAATGTTGCTGAACGCGGTACCATTCCACGGCCCAGAGCGCCACCTCTTAGCTGAACCGGACCAAACAGTCAGCTGAGGAATCCCTTTGAGGTCGATGGATGCGACGTAGCTCCCTGGAGATGGATCATTGTCGCTCTGCCAGGCAGTGAGGTTGCGGTTGAGACCAGTTCTCAGGTCCCAACCGAGCTTCATGCCGGGAAGAAGGGTATCGGTCGGGTAGTCGAAGCTTTGCCAAGCGAACTCGCTGCTGTTTGCTTCTTTTACGACAAGGTTGCCATCATCTAACAGCTGAGCAACCGGATTGTTAAGTCTAATTACTGAAGGCCCGGGGAAGACGATCTTGGAATTGATGGTGAGAACCCCTTGGCCGTTGAGTTGCAAAGTTCCATTGGTGGCTGCTATGGGGCTGAGACGATTGGCAACCCATACTACTGTTTGCACTGGTAGCTTGTTGTACCATATGCCCACGTACCGGTTCTTCGAATCACCAGGGCTATGAAGAATCCTAAGGCAAAGTTTCCTTTGGCTGAAACTAGGGTTTTGCCGTCGAGGAGGTATTCGTTAGGTTTCAAGGTGTCAATTGCAAAGGAATGATGGAAGAGAGTGAAGAGGAAGACGTGGGTAAGTAGCTGCTTCATTGTGCTGCCCTTTCTCATGTCTTTCTTCAACTCAACTAATTAAATGATTGTCTTGTGATTAATGTTACTCAACTAGACTTTGATTTTGTTCAAGTTTATGGGTTTTTATTTTTATTATTATTTTTTTTAATCATTGCCTAAGTCAAAATAAAGCGGAAATTATATAATGATATTTTAAAGGGAAAAGTTGAAGTCGCACCTGAATAGAAATTTAATAATATTGACCAATTTTAATGAACAAAGTTATTAGCATGTATACATTCCTCTTACAATAATTTGTAGCGGTTTGTTGATATTTATATAAAAAAAAAACTACTTATATTGTAAAGGAAGATAATGAGAAGAAGGAAGCAAAATACTGGTTGTATGATAAATCTTGACCCAATGGCTGGGTTCCGGTCTTTGATTCATTCACTTAAGTATTTTTTATTAGTATAAATATTTTAAAAGAGGCCAACTTGTTATATTTATAAGGAATAATTTCATTTTTAGTCCCTCTACTTTTCAAAAAGTATATTTTTAGTCCTTCATCTTTTTTTTGCAATTTTTTGGTCCCTTTACTTTATAGAGTGAGACTTATTAGTCCAGAGACAGACGGAGTTCATTTACGTCCTTTGAGATGACTAACGTGTCTGTCACGTGGTGTTACGTCGATGTCCATGTAACCATTTGAACACCATGTGGCCTTTTAAAACATTAAACCATTAGAAAAGATTAAAAAAATGAAAAAAAAAATATTAAACAAACCCTCGATTATGATCCGAATTCGAGCCCCTTTATCCCCTTCATCCTCTCCATGTTACATTCTGATGGTCTCGTGAACATTAACATAATGTCACGTGACAAACACGTCAGTCATCGGAAATGATATAAGTGAACGTCGTCTACCTCCAGACTAATAAGTCCAACTTTAAAAAGTAGAGGAATCAAAAAGTCGAAAAAAAAATAAGGGACTAAAGGGTACTTTTCGAAAAGTAGAGAGGCTAAAAAAGGAATTATTCCTATTTATAATATATTTAGAAACTTTATTATGAACTTAAGTAATCATGGGTAAGTTATTTTTTCGTTATATAAAGGCTTGTAGAACACACCTACTTGAAACATCACAAAATCCAATTAAGAGAAGCCTCGAGCTCACTAGAGACCTTATATCGCAGGATGTTAGAGGCGGCGAAGCCCCTAAAGTCATCTTGCCACTAGGAGCAAATTGAAATAGCTACCTTTATGATATAGGTCTAATACCCAATTTAGTCTCTCTATTATATCCAACCGTCTCTTTTAGTCTTTCCATTTATAAATTGAGTCTTTTTAGTCTCTCTACTTTCCACGATTGTAAAAATTGGTCTCTAAAATTCGATCTCTAAAGGCATATATCTGAGGGACCAAAAAGACCTAAAAGCATATGTATAGGGACCAAAAGGCTGTGGGAGTGACATTTCTTAATCATGACAATATAGGGATTAAAAAGGCTTAATTTATAATTAAAAAAGGGACTAAAAGGGCGGTTCAATATAATAGAAGGACTAAATTGGGTATTAGACCCTGATATACTGTTATTATTGTCATTTAATTTAATCTCTTGTAACACAAAAATGATTGTACCCAACTCATATTAACATAAATAAATATAGTTTATCCACTTATTAAAAAAAATAGGGGTTTTTGCTTGTAAAACTTTGAAATTGCTTAATTAAATACCCCTATAAAAATGATATTTGTTTGCATGCCCTTGTGTTTAAGTTGACTCTTAACGGTATTAAATTAATTAATAGAATAAAAACAAATTATTAAACTAGGTTTACTTATATATCTCTCTAATTTTTTTTATTTTGTAGATATTAATTATTTTATATAACAAATGAAAAAGATGAGAGTAATTATGTAATTTTTTAATTAGAGTTAAATTTTAACTATGGTTAACCTTAAAAATTCTAACGGTGGCCATAACGACAGGGGTATATAAGAAAAAAAAAATAGTTTTATAAGGATATATAAGTAAATAGTATTTATGGGAGCACTTTCTCAAAACAAATATGGGAGCACTTTCGGCCGCTGTTCAATCTTTCCACTTGCCCTAGTTCGACTCAGGAACTTTGGGGGCACACTAGTCTGGGTGCGAAGCTACCCAAGGATGAACGCGTAGGGTGGAACCTTGTGGTTATGGCTACAACTTGGAGCATTTGGCGGGAAAGAAATCAAAGATGCTTTCAGGACAAACAACGCGTTTGCTCTGGGACTATTCGGAGTATCGCTTTCCTCCTGCTATCCTGGGTCGAAGGAGCCAACGCCGCCACGCAGCTGAAGCTGGGACCGTTGACTTCCATCGCCCACAGCTCCCTGACATCCATCCAAGCAAGCCTGCCATCCAATGGGGACGACTTAGAAGAGGAACTTACGCAGCCTATCATACGGGAGGGGATCACCAACAATGCAATGTAGCAAGTAGGGAAAGGGAACAACCCTGACAAGGGGAACATCTGGGACAACTCAATCATGAGCAACATTGTATCAACTCTAACCTCAATTTCAAATAAAAGAATGTGGTTTATCTATTTTAATAAAGAAAAAGTAAATAATATTTATATAGAGATATTTAAGTAAATATATAATTTTGAAGGGGTGTGCAAACAATTTTCTCTGATTGGAAGCGCCTCTCCGTTCAAAATGAAGATTCTTGCCTCGCCCAATTTATTTTTATTAAAATTGAAGTGCATGCTCTGGGCCAGAGGCACAACTGATGCTATGTGGACCGAAAGTCCAGGTATGCTAAAAGCCCAAAATAATATTATTACAACAGAAAATGAAGTCACATACTTACGGTGGATAGTGCCTTTTCTTTTCTATTTTTAGGCCACATCCCATGGCTTACCACTTCACCTTATTAATGAACTATCAACTGTTCCCCATAGATAATCCAAAAAATTCTAAATCTTGTGAATTGAGTTTGTGGGATGTAAATCAAATAGAAAGTTTTCATTTTTGTTAGTTCAGTTGGGTTGCCCATCTGTTGTACATTGTGTTGCAACATAGGTTACAAGTCGTTGCATGGGTGTATTTTGTTAATTTCGCTAGAGCTATTGTGTGGCTTTGATTGTAACTCTATTTGCATCTCTTTCTCACAGAAACTCACAAAGAGAATTCAAACATAAACAAGGCAAACCACAAGAAAGGACACAAGAGAGAGTTGGTAACCCAGTTTGATATACAAGCCTACGTTTGGGGGGACAAGCCTGGAGAAGACAATCCATTAAAGGAGTAGAAAAGACAAGAGTACAAGAGTTCCACTCACTTCCTCACTCTATTATAAGCACCTACTCTGAATTGATGATGACCACTATCACCCTTCTCTCTAAGAGACTACTTAATTTGGTTCACCCATCTAAATCCTCAAAGTCCTGGTTTTATATAGATACAACAGTACCTTCAAAACACCGCTACCTCCTCTAGGATTTTCAAAATCTTGGAAACTGCTAAATTAGATATCTTCCACATTTAGCAGTTGAACTTCAGTTGTAACTGCGATTGCAACGCGACCCAGCTGGCGAACTGACCAAGGCTACAGCTTCCATCAATTATGTCAGATCCACAAGATCCCGACCACCGCAACTAGTCGGACTTCCTCTCCGTCACGTTCTTAGCCATCAAAGTCGCACCTCCCCAAGGTGCGAGATTTTCACTCAAACTTCATCCAAAACTTGATCTATTAAATCAAAGTTTTGGTTGTCCAATCTTCCAGAATGTTTTCCAAACTTGGTCTTGACTCACTACAATTTGACCTTCAATCATGCTTCATTAGTTTTCACCATATTTACTTACCAAATATGCCTTCAATCATCTTGAAATCAGATCTTGATTTAGCTTCAATTTGCGCTTCAATCAAGGCTTGCATCAATCACCAATCAGCTGCTAAATCAGTCTGCATCAATATCTCCAATCATATGCCAAAGGCTTCATAGCCGAGCGGCAAAGGTCCCCCGCGTACGATATGTAGAACCAAGTTCGAATCTCCTCTGCGACGGGGTGAGCGCGTATTGCGTGTGTCACCCAGTGGGTGTGGCCCACGCGCACACGGATAACTTTGTGTGTGGGTTGAGGTGGTCACGCAGGCGTGGGGCCGAATGCATGCCTGAGTATCCGCGGGTGGTCTACACGCGTCTCCTTGAAGTGAAACTGCGTGATAGCGATCCGTGGCGCCTCTACCTTTGATATAATGGGGTTTATCCCCTTAGTCAAAAGAAAAAAAAAATCTCCAATCATATCAAATTAAAACTTTTATGAAATCTTCTATGAATCAGCTTTCTTTTTTTCCGCGTATAGCCTGCAATTCACTACAACAATGTTAGAGTGCACCTAATTACCTTTCACATCAATCTACACATGCCAGCTGCCTTCAAGTACATATGGTTCTTGAATCCATGACTGGCCAAACAGCTTTGACTAAATGGATTTTTTCTTGTATCAAATATTGCCAATCAAGTACATTTGCACTAACCATTTTAATTCTCAAACTCCTGCACTCACTATTGAGGCCTGAAGAAACATAATTAATCTATGGATGTACTCATAGATCCACTAGTATTCTTACACTTTAGTGTTGTTTGTACTCTTTTGTTAGCTGGTATGAATTAAGCAGACCAGTTATATAATCCGTGGCCGGCAGGGACCTTCATTGAAGACGCTCAACTATATATATATATGTATACTAGCTGTCAGAAAGCAATATATATATATATATATATATATATATATGCACTACTATTGCATCAAAGGTGATAAGAAGAATCCTTAAAAGGGCATGCATGAGCCATGACTGATGAGCAGTGAACACCCATTGAGGTAGGGGTCCCCTCGTAAAGAGTTATAGCATTACTCTTTTTGACCAGTTTTCTCCCAAAAGATTGGCCAGAAGGCTCATGAAATGACGTCTATGCATGACCATGGGTGGTGACTTCTCCATCATTGATGCTTCTAAAAGCTCAGCAAAAGGAAGGAGAAACCATGATTTATGTCATCCCAAGCCATTGTACTAGAGTGATCTATCAAACACGCAACAAGAATTGGAGATCATTGCCAATGAACATCCTTGCAAGTTAAGCCAGCCTGATCTCAACCTGCACTACACCTCTACTATATATATCTATATAGTTCTCTTTTTAAATCCATCCTTCTGCATTCCTTCCATAACTCTAGAGAATAAACTTGATCATGTATATATAATGGAGCCACCCAAATAAAGAAACTAGAGTTTCATAACAAAAAATTAGAACAAGATGCGTCATTAAGTAAATGCAGAATATGTGGATATATAAAGAAAAGAAAGATGCCATTTTTTGTCTCTAGCTCTAGCAGCCGTGGCTTTTAGTTGACTAACATGGATATATTGTCATTTAATTAAATCTTAGGGAAAAAAATACTAAGTCTTATTGTTCCTAGCACGCCTCTATAACTAATGAAGGCGGTCTGATTCATCCAGTGACCAGCAACTGAGCAAGACGTACGTCCGTTGGCTCACTAACCTAAAACAAGTATATTGTTTAGCATGAGTCCACGTCAATCTGTTTTAACTACTGTTAATTAATTTTAAGTGGAGCTTCGGGTTAGATGTTGCAAGATGGAACTGGTTTAGAAAAAGATAAACAATATGCTAAATTACTCAGAGATGAAAGACTATCATATAAATACGTTTAGTCCTTTTGAAGCTGCTATTTTTTTTTGTGCATGTATGATTAGATATATGTCCATCTATGCAAATGTTCAACTTTGGAGGACAATATATTATGGTTTATAATATAATCTAGCTTTAATTGAGAAGAAATTAAGCAACGTCATATATATAGAGAATGCGCAGTTTCAGGGACAAGGTTGGATGGAGGGAGGCCAAACTGGAAAGTTTGTGAGTTGAAAGTGTGTTATTTAATTTAGTGAAGGGGATGATCATTAATTTTCTGACTTTAATACTAATGCATTATCATTTAAGAGACCATGAAATGGATTTATGATCAACAAGACCTAACACCCTAGGAAAAATCATTCTCAATGACAAATTGTGTGCATGAGACCAATTGACCAAACACTCTTTAGTCTTTACACTGTTGATAGTTGATACCATGCATGCATAAGCATAAGAGCAAAAAGAAGAACAATATGGCCACTTATCATGTCTATTTATTAGAGTTGCTGGCAACCCATGTTTGATTAGCCATGAACCTTCAATGTGAGAGTTTTGTTTGATACTGGCCATAATTTTTTATGAAATTAATAATAATTTAGTTAAATATAAATTTTAAAATTGAAAATTTGAGCTAGATCGTTATTAACATGGGAAAGGTTCTCACTTCTCAAAAGTGGTCCAGCGGCTCAGTCCTCATCACGTCATGCTTTGCTGGCATTACGTGGGACCTCTGCTAGAATCGTAAATAAAGAAAAGTTTAGGGTTCAAAGTAAGACAGCCACCTCGTGAGAATAACTACTTTGGATCCAGAGCGGACAAAAAAAACTTAGACCGTTAAACGTAGTCAACCGTCCAAGCGTTGAAGTAAATGCTTACACGTAACGTGTATTCCGAGATCTTTGATCGTCCGATTCCACTATATCCTACGGCCATGATTCTCAGATCGAATCTTCATGTACTTCTGGAGAACCCTCGAGATTGTCATCGCGTATCCCCCGCCACATCCAATGAATCTTCAAATTTTCTATAAATTATTTCCACACCTACCAATTTATTGACTGTTTTTCTTTAACTATTTTCTCTTCTTATTTTCCTTTTATTTTTATTTTTCTCATATGAAGAAACTAAGAAAGGGAAGTGACCACTGACCAGACCGATGGATCACGTGCGAAGCGTGTGTGAGCGTGATGATGGGGTGACATCATTAAGAAGAGCTAAAGCCGGAAAATGAAAGTAATTAGGAATTAATTAGAAATTAATGACAGTGATTTATTTTATTTTATTTTAATTAGATGGCTGGCAAGCACCACGACTTGGCTTCTTCTATATAAACCCCCGGCCACCTTCTCCTTCTCCCAACTCAATCCTGCTTTTCTTCTTCTTCTCTGAATTGTTCTTAGAGTTTCCAAGTGCTTCATCATCAATGGCGACCAAGATCTACATTGTGTATGCATCATAGAATTCTCTCTCCTCCTTTCATGACTCTGTTTTATCATTTTGAGCTTTGCTTTTCGTTCTGTTTTGCATTGCTTTTGAGAGCTTATGCTTGAATATGTCGATTCGTGTTATGCTTGCTTTGCACATGAGGTGTTTGAGGAATTTCCTTATTATGTCTCTCAAAAAGATTGGATCTTTTCCTCAATTTGATTGAATGAATTTTAGTGCTTCCTCTCATTATATTACTTGAGAAGACAAGTTTTGCTCTTTAGGAGAAAATTTATTTTGACCCTGCAAAAGAAAGAAAACCATTAGAAAATGTTGAGCTTCATGTCAGTATTTTTTGCTTTCTTTTTTACAAATGCTTTGCCGCTTGATTCCTCCCCCATCATTTGTTGCAGTATTGATTTTGGATTGAAATTTTTTATTTATTGGAATTCTTGTATCATATACAAACAAAAGTTTAGTCTCAATTCAGCAGTTTGGAATTTAATGTTATTTGAGTATTTGGATTGGAAGTGCCTATGAATGCATTCTCAAGGTGCCCAGTGTATAAATTTTTTCTATTTTCGGTATTCTTGTTCTCATTTATATTTCTAGTTCCATATTTAAGGGAATTCAATCTTATGGACGTCTTTGATGGTTTAGAGTACCTGGTCCTTCTTAGATGGTAGGTGCATGATGTTGTTTTTGGAGACTTTGACTTAATGGTGGGCTCTAGCCTTTGAACTCCTTACTGAGTTGCTGTTCCCTGATTGGATTCCTAATTAATCAATTTGATTTGTCTCTGTCTGATGTGGATTGTTTGCTAGAGATTTCTTGGAGTTTATTACACTCTTCTCACTTTAGGTGATTTTACTTTTTGAGCAAAGTAGTTGAAATTTTGTCCTATACTATCTGTCCATGCATATAGAATTCTTTTTTTTTTTCTCCTTTTCTTTTTTTGATGGTCCTGGTTTAACAAACCTTGTCAGCAAGCATGATATGCTATATGCTTGTCTCCCAGAATTCTTGTTCAGAGCTTGCATCTACTGGTTCTTCTTGAACAAGATTTCTGTTTATTATGCTTGCAAGCATGATATCAGTGTGAAGTAATTCATGGAAGCTTCTTGATACTATTGTTTAGTTTTCTCTGATACAATACTGATCAAATTTTCTAATGCTTCATTGCATGATTATATATATATATATATAATATAAATGTGGACTAGCCACTTTACCGTGCTGATGCTTCTGGCATGGTTTGAGTTCTCAACCTCTCAATTTTTTTAGAATGAGTATGGTAGCCAACTTACTTTGTGAAAGTTGCTCATTGCATGATTATATGAATCGGCCATCTTTTTGCTTGGCAGTTAATCATCCTTTTTTTTAATAAAAGGCAGTAAATCATATTAATTCTTCTTCTATACTGAAGGATAACATACAAAGGACAGAAAAATATCTATCTCTGAATGTTTTATGCAGTTTTTTCTTCTTTTACAATTCGGATTTCAGTGAATGGTATAAAATTTATTGGAAAGGAAGCTCTGTGTTTTGGATCATATGGGCTCATCCTTCGAATTTAATTCCCGTCATAATGATCATTGATCAATTCCCTAAAACTTGTACAGATACTACTCCATGTATGGACATGTTGAAAAGCTAGCCGAAGAAATCAAGAAAGGTGCCTCATCTGTTGAAGGAGTGGACGCCAAGCTATGGCAGGTTTGTTATCATTAGCTCCTGCTGAGCATAATTGTGTTCCACATGAGCACCATTTTCACATGCATGTTTGTGAAGAGTGATAATATTACATGATGACTACTTTAGGATATGCAGAATCCTCAGCCATGCCTATGAAAGTATTCTAGTTACATAATTAAGATGAATAATGATCTTTGAACATGTTACTGCTTGACTTGTTTATCTTCATTCTGCATTAATATATTTTCCTTGGGCTTGATGGTATAAGAAATTTATTTATCCTAATAACAATAGAGACTTGATAATACAGGTCCCTGAGATTCTCTCTGAAGATATCCTCGGAAAGATGAGCGCACCACCTAAGAGTGATGTTCCAATTATCTCACCAAATGAGCTTGCTGAAGCTGATGGCCTCCTATTTGGCTTTCCAACAAGATTTGGTATGATGTCGTCCCAATTCAAAGCTTTCCTTGATGCAACAGGCGGACTATGGAGAACACAGCAGCTTGCAGGCAAGCCCGCGGGGATCTTTTACAGTACTGGATCACAGGGTGGTGGACAAGAGACTACTGCGTAAGCCTTTTTACTGCAATTAACTTGTAATATCTTGAAACATCTCAACAATGGTTACCACCAATTTACCTACTCATTCCTCTTTTGCAGTTTGACAGCAATTACTCAGTTGGTCCACCATGGCATGTTATTTGTGCCCATTGGATACACATTTGGAGCTGGTATGTTTGAGATGGAGAAGGTGAAGGGAGGCAGCCCCTACGGTGCTGGAACATTTGCTGGAGATGGTTCAAGGTGCCCAACTGAACTGGAGCTGGAGCAAGCTTTCCACCAGGGCAAGTACTTTGCCAGCATTGCGAAGAAGCTCAAGGGATCTGCTTGAACTCCTCAACAGTACCCTGAATCCATGCAGAAACTCCTTAGCAATTCTATGGACCTCATTTGTATTCTTTTCCTTGTTATGTCTTCACAGCTTTTCTTATCTGTATGTCATCAAATAATTGTGGGTCTTGATTGTTAGTTAAATAGTCAGTGAGCTTCATATCTATATGTTTAAGGCCAATGAGCTCTTACATTAAAAATGATGTTATTGTTGTGCTATCAATTCTAGTATTTCTTATTCCCTGTTCCAAATAGCAGAGTTGTTACAAGCATGTGATGGTTAATTATATGTTCTTTTTGTATGAATTCTTTTATTACAACTTGTTTATTCAATTCAACTAAACTATATTCTATGCAGAATAGACAGAAAACCGGGATGACATGAATTTTTGGAAAGAAAAAAAAAATCACTTATATAAATCCATCGTATACAGAAGTTGGATATATACAATCAGTCACAAGAATTAACTAATATTGTAACTTTTTTTCCCGCTACATGAGCAATGTAATGTACTCCTTAATTATCTAATAAATAAAATGTGGTTTATTCACTTCATCAAAAAAAAGAATTAACTAATATTTGAAAAACTACGATGGTTTCTTTCTCAATTAAACTAACACTTGGATTGTGGTCCATTAAAATAAATATTATCTTAACTTGGCCCAAATTCTATTGAGCCCCATTAAATTAAACATCTCATCTCATGTAGTTTGCATCTACTCAAGCCAATCTAAAACCTTAATAAGCTTGGATAAATCATGTTTATTTATTATTTAATAATTAGTGTTACACAACCGGGTTACAAAAGAGTATGCATTAAAAGTAAAGTAATTCCCGGTAACAACTAACAAGGGTTGCTAAGTTGCTCTGGCCTAGGCTTGTTGGCGTGCCTCCTTGAAGGTCTCATCGCCTTCGTCGCATATGCCTTGCGGCAAGACATCCCTGGTGAACTACAAGCTTCTTTTGACCATGTTTTTGGTTGCCTTCAACTTTGGACGCTTCGACTTGTGTACTAGCCCAAACCAAGATAGAGTAAGAAAACCTTAATAAACTAATAATAAGACACGCAGGCAAAGACCGAAGGAGACGATGAGGCTTTTGACAATGACTTGGAATTGAACCAAGGTAGTACCTGAGGCTTCATCCACTCAACCAGAGAGACAACTCTTTATTTTTTATATGAATTTCATGTTTTTCTAATGAGTCTATGACTTGAACTTTATATCATTATCAATAAACATGGTTTATCTATCTTTTCAAAAAAATAAAATTAAAAAAAAAACTTAAACTTGTATTTGTATATTCAAGCCAATATTTTTTAAGTTAAAATACATAATACTGTGATATTATAATAATCAAATGCTAAACATTTTGTTAAAATCCTTTTTTTTTAACAAAGGCGACAAGTGCCTCCCGGAAGGCAGGGGCGAACAATGTGGCACCAGTTAGCACATACCCTCACCTTATAGTCGTGGGCGTTCGAACTTGGGATTGTCCCAACCAATGAAGCCCTCTACAAGAGACCTAGTACCAATAGGCCAAGAGACCGTTGGTAATCCACATTATTTTTTTTGACAAAGGCGACAAACACCTCTTGAAAATCATGGGCGGTTAACGTGGCTCCCTGGGCACGTGCCCTCACCTTGTGGTCATGGAGATTCTAACCTGTGTTCGTCCTAACCAACGAAGTCCTACACAAAGGACCCGAGACCAAATGGCACATGGGTCGTTGGTATCCACATCTCTTTTTATTTTGAGCTTTTTTTTTTAACAAACTAAACAAAATCTTGTACTACTGTTTACTTATTATTGATTATTTATGGTCCAGCCCATAACCGCCCATATGCATTTATATATATATATATATATATATATATATATATCAGGCTGAAAAGATCAACCCATAAATTTTTTTTGTCTAGAGTTTTATACATCCGGGTAAACATCTTATTTTTTAGGTTTCAGCCATTGCTCCTGGCCTTGTTTTTTTATTTTTTATTTGATTTAGTTGATGCAAACTTCATGTCACCTATCTTTTTCATTTTCAATGAATTTGATTTATCTATTTTGATAAATAAAAAGGAAAAATTTATGAACTAGAAAAAATTAATGTTATGGCACTCCTTGCTTCAATGGTTTGTTTTTAGTCTTCCAACAGGTTATACTTATATCCCATGAAGAAAAATTTCAAGTGGTCTGCCAACCAAAATGCTCTGCGAGGTGTATAAAAGCATTTCTTTCCATTCGTGAACAAACAATTGAGAGAGATTGAAAACAAAGTGGACCAGTTTCTAGACTCCCACTACATTGAAATCTTATAAATAAATCTGAAAAGTTAGATCCCACAGACAAAATGACCACACACTTGCTCCTATTCAGGAATTCAATTATTCCCTGCCACTGTTGTTATGTTTTAAAGAGAGAGAGAGAGAGTGAGGTGGTGCCTCTGCCAAGCCTCATGCATACACACATCAAACAGGAACAGCACCTCCTCTCTCTCTCTCTCCCTCTCTCCCACCTTTTATCAGTACTACTCTTAATTTCCTCTAATGATCTTCAGCAACTAACAACAAACCCCACCTCCTAAACTATATAATCTCTAACTCTCTGCCAAGTTTAGTTAACACCTGTTCCCATTCACTAACCTGGCCACCAATTAATACAATAATTCAGCAGTGTTCTTTTCCAATGTCCTCGAGTTCATGGCCAATCTCACATCATTCATTCTTCATGTAGCTGTCCCAACAAAGGTTGTCTCTTCAGAGTCACCTCCATGATCTCCTTTCTTTCATTCTTTTCTCTTCCAGCTCTTTGCTTTTAGTCCAATATATATATATACTACTGAATGGTCATGGTGTCATGGAGTGATGGGTTTTTTTTTTTTTTTCCTCCATGCCTTCCTACTACTGTGTTTGTCATCGCTGAATGGTACTATAACATCGATCCTTCTTAATTAATTACCTGTATGTACCTCCAAAAGTAGGAGTCCAGAAATCGGCCGGAGTCTCGCTGGTCACAGGGAATGTGCTCGATATCGGAACTAGACACAATCCTCGGCTTCTAAGGTCTTGTTTTGTCCCTTCGTTGTCCTTCAACTTTTCGGAGTTCTATATATACGAACAGACCAATGTAACAATTAAACCTCATTAATTACCTCAAATGCATTATTTTACATTAATGACTAAACTCATAATTAAGACAAACTTATCAAGCCATGAGTACCTGATGTTGATGTTGTTGTTGTTGTATTGGATGACCATTCTTCAAATATGAAGTGCTTAAAACCTTAATTATCATAATTCACAAGAAAATGTTAGAACTAGAGATCAGTGAAATAACTAGTGATGAATTCTTTTCTTTTCTTTTTCTTTTTTTCTCAAAAGAATGATTGAAGCTAGACATACACCAACTTGTTCATGAAGGAACTTGATATATTCGATGGCTTCATGGAGAACCGATGCTGTATCAGTCTGGAGAGAAAGAGAGAGAAAAGAAAAGAAGATTGCAATTCAGTTAGAAAGAAAAACAAAAAGAAAAGGCAAAAGAACATTGCTTTAATGAACTGGAAACGTTTCCAAGCACTAGAGCTCTTGAAAGAGCTACTGAAAACAATTCACCTTTCCAAAAGGCGAGACTAGTTGCTGGAGCGCAGTGATTCTGTCCCCTAGTTTCTCCTTTCTCACCTACAAGCAAAACAGATAGCTATCATGCATATATTCATATTCATCTGTTCTCTGCTAGCTGCTTGGATAGAAAGAGAGGAGATCAACAAATTAGAAAGACCATCGATCACAATCCTGGCCTCTAAGATCCTATTGTACGTACCTTAAAAGTTGGTAACGGAGATGGTGTCTCGATCCGAGGCTTTTGAAGGCTGCCTGATCACTGCTGCTTTTCTTCGTTCCAGAGCTCGAATCTCGAAGCACAGCTTCTGAGTTTGTCTTCAAGATTGAATTCATTCAAGCAAATTAATTAGCTCCAACATCGATCAATACGTTTAGCTTGCAGAAACCCTAATAAACATCACATACAATGAACTACATACACGTACAGTATTACATGATAATTAACAAACCTTTATACTGAGGCTATTATTAATGTTTATCGGTTTCTGCTCCAAGGACTGCGGCATGAACTGCGAAGACAGTACTGAAGAGTAGAAGGGTGACCTCACATCACCGGCAGCTCCGGCGGAGGCATTCCAGAAGGGAGTGTTGTTGGAGAAGTGCAGCTGATTAGAGAGAGGCTGATGCTTCAGTACTGGAGATGATTTGAGGAACTGAGGGAACTTAGCCCATGAAGCTTGGAGTAGCTCGTTGGGACGGTAAGCCATGGAGCTAGACTCGTACTCAGGTGGTTGCTGTGGCAGCTGTACCGTTTGAGAACTGGAAGAGTATCCATAAGAAGCTGGAACTAGAGTAGTGTAGTGATGCTGGTCCAGTAAGTAGCCATGGTTCCATATCCTTGAACAAGTTCACCGATGAATCATCGGCGTTTCGCTGTTCTTGATTACAGTCCATGGCCGCCATGTCTTCTTGAAGCATGGCATGGAAACTAGTCTCAGCTCTTCCACTACTTCTCCCACTACTACAAATTAAAACATGGAAGTTAATCCGGATGAAAAATAAAAAGGGAAAGATGTCCATGCATGTATACTCACAGCAAGCTGGCTTGATTCCAATCCATCATGGGAGACGAGAGGCCGAAGCCGGGTACTTGCAAAGAGGCGTCAATCAAGGAGCCGCCACCGGCATCCATCTTGTGTGTTTCTTGGTAGGTGACTGAGCTGCCAGAGCAGGAGGCAACCGGCTCCTCACCAGACCTTTGCTTCCCTTCCATGTGCTCCACCGCCTCCGAGCTGGCCCAGGTGAAACCCCCTCCGGCGGCGGCACCGGTGTCAGCGGTAGCAGTGGAGCAAGAGATGGAAGCAGCAGTAGAAGCAGCGGCAATCCTTGGTGTGTTCCACCAGCTTCCATTGCATAGTTGAAACTCATCTGACATGGTTCGCTTGATGGAATGCTTGCTGCTGTGAAGGAATGGAAAGGATTTGGAGCTATGAAGGTTGGAAATCTCTTTTATATATATATATATATATATATATATATATATATATATATATATATATAAAGAAAACATGAACAAAAGAAAGAAAGAAAAAAAGAAGGGAGCCACAGCCAGCGTTTGTGTTGTAAAAAAAAGTAGGGTCTCGGTCTGAGAAAACCGGTAATCCGGTTTGACACTTGACATTTCTGGGAGAGGGAATCAGATTTATGATTAGACCTAGCTATTTATTCCTTTTTATTCTATTTTAATTCTTTCACTTTAATTATTCTTTCGCCCATCTGTGAAATTTCTTGTCTTCGCTGACTGACGCTTGACACCTTATATATATAAATATATAAATTAAAGTTTTGTTAAGTTCTTAAAAAAGAAAAAAAAACTTTTATGTATCTTGGCTTTTTTGGGGATGTATATATCTATATATACTTTTGCTCTTCAATAAAGATGAGATTACAACCAGTGAAGGTTTACTTAATTAATGGTTGCTTTTGATGGGAGGATGTTACATGTACTCCTCTTTTATTTTATTTTATTTTCTATTTTTGCCATTTCAATAGAACCCTTTATTAGTGCTAGTCTACACGTGCTACCATAAACTATTTTTCTTTTTTATTTTAGTAGCCAATAATTATATAAATATTTATATTGAGGGAATTATGCACAAAGATGAACTACTTTTTTTCATTCCATTGAGATAATTAAAGAGTGTGGGAAACATGCTTGGTGTCGGTAGTGAACAAAGTTCATATGGTGAATTGACTTGTCTTGGTCGTCTAATCAGTTTCTCCCTCCATGAATTGAACAGGGACACAGACTAGGAACCAACCCACCATTCTTAATTTGATCCATTTCATGTACACACATCAGCCTTTTCATGAAAGAACTGTGTGTATAGGCTATGTTCCCCTAGAGACATAGATCATCTGATGGATGTCATCTTCTTCAATGAGCAGACCGCTGTGCCTCTACTACAATTTCATCAGTTTGTTTGGACCACATCCAATGGCCGCATTTTTAGTGGTCCTAACTTTGCAATCAAATCATCTACTTCTCCCTCTTTCTTGCATTATATATATGTTGATGCAATAATAAGTCTTTCATAAGGATCAACACTAATTATGATCAACGGTTGTGATACGTTTTCTTAGGTCAGAGGGAAACGCTAGTTGTACAGGCGTGATTGCTTAGGTGGGAGTCTTCTTCAGACGAGTATTTTACTGCTTGTTCATTGGTCTTAGGCAGCTAAAACCTATTAAGAAGGAAACAACATGAGGGGTCTCACCTGAGAAGAAAGATTGAGAGGATTTCTTTTTCTTTTTCTTTTTCTTTGTGAAAAGTTGTTACCTCATTTTTTTTATTCAACATTTTTTCCTATTGTCTTTGGTTCCCAAGGATTATCCTATGTCATATTGTTGTCTTCTTTTCTGACCAAGGTCATCACCGCCATGTTCAAAGAGATGTCATTTTGGGGATCTGTGTTGCTTACCCGGACGTCTTGGATGGAACCACATGTATGTTTAGATTTGACCTGTATGAAAAAAAATATATATATATAGACAGACAATGGCCCTATCACTCACCCACATCAATATTAATTAACAGAGTGTGCGCTTTAAAATGGACTGAAGCATTATCCTAGCTAGCTACCTCATTTTGCTACTAATTGTTGTTGATATGCTAAACTTTATTAATCCAAAAAAAAACTATTGCATTGATCCCCATAATCCGAGTTCTCGAACTGTTAGAGTTATAATATTTATATATGAAGTGTGGTGTCAGTGCTCTAGATTTAAATAAATCAATTATTAAGTTATTTACTTAATGAAAGAGAGAGATGTACTTGATGAAGTTGGCTCCAATGATAGCATATTAGTTAGGTTCACTAAGCTCCAAGGCAAATTGGCTTGCTTTACAGAAAAAAGAAAGGATTTCGAACCATATGTTTAACAACCCTATAAGCTTTTCTTTTAGCATCTATCATACAAAATGAAATGAGCTCAAGCTTTACATACTTTCCGGATTCTCTAACCACTTTAGATTTCTATAGTAGAGTAGTAGATGCCATTATCTGTAGACCCAATCTTTGAGTCTGCTTTTCCCTAAACCTATCTGATCTTAATTAGTCTCTAGCTAGTGTGAGACTATGATTGTGTGTGAATTTTAAAGCAATCACTATTGAGTCAACAGCTTCTCAACAGGGACCATCCGTTTGTTGTACCTCACAAGGACGTACTGAATGGTATAGTGTAACCACCCAGGGGATTAATTAGAACCACACTGCATTGTTAGGGTTCTTTAGTTATGTCCTTGTGGCATTCCCTTCAATAGATTATATATATCACGATCACCACCCAATTATTTGGTCTTACTATCCCAGATTTTGGGTGATTGTCCTTAAATTACATGACTAAATTTATTTATTAAGAAGCATATATGGAATTCCCTTATATATGCCTTGCTCATCTCTAGTATCACAATTATGCTCTTTTTTTTCTTTTTTTTAAAAATAAAAGTGATAAGCGCATTATGGGAAGTCAAGGATAGGTATAAGTGTGGAGTCGAAATTACCAGCGCACTTTTTGGCCTCCATACTATGTAAAGTGGGGGTTGAACTCAATTCATCCGATAGAAACACACTTATCTGAGTAAACACGTCTTAATTAGTAGAAAAGCGGATTTGGTTATCACTATTATGCTTCAAAATAAGATAAAACATACTTATGAATGAATGAATAATATGATTACATTAAGGGAAAAAAAAAATCCTTATGCTCAATCCCTTTTATGGTTTGAGAGAAATGGAAATCGATTCACTGATAAAACTATTGGTCTTTGAGGTCACGTCAATAAAATAGTTCTACGCCCCCAAAACAATTAAATAAGACAAAGCTTGACAAGGCAGCATCTCTTATAAAACATGGCGTTACCTTCTCTAATAATCACATTTGTCACCTCAGGACATATAAGAAGAAACATGAATTGAGAAAGATTACATTTAAACTAATGTTCACGAAGAAATTGGTTATCACGCTCTCTCTCACAAGAAAAGATCAAGAGATTGAGATATGTCGGGAGAATGTTTCTTTGGGAGAAAGTGGTCGGTGAAGACCGAAGTACTTCATATGATTTTGAGGGAGAGATTGGTTGCGATCGACGACTATTCTGCTTCATTCCTTCAACTCTACAGTATTAACTCCTCATTCTGAGATCGACCTCCAAGGAATGAACCTTCTAGAGATAAGGAACTGTGGATAAAGATATCAGAGCGCTCGTGCTCGGGGTGGGGACCCTCTAACACTTAAGTCAGGGACTCGAAAGGGAGATAAGAGAAAGAGAGGGAAAGAGAGAGAATATAGAAAGGTTTCAGAGAGAGAGATATCCATACTAGCGCTCAATCTCAGTGGAATCCAAAATCTAATTAAAATCTCAGTTTCAAGATTACATTACCTTTTTTTTGAGCCGATGACCCCCTTTTATAATTTGGGGACTCTTATCTGCCAGCTTTCAGTTCCTTTTGAAATTCATCCTCCACCGTTGAATGACCAAACGATCATTTTGACAGTTAGGTTCTCATCTCGACGCTTATGATCATACCATATGTAAAAGGGCAGCATGGTGCTACAAAGCTCCCGCATTGTGCGGGGGGTGGGAAGGGTCAGACCACTTGGGTCTATTGTAAGCAACCTTACCCTGCTTTTTAAAGCAAGAGGTTGTTTCCATGACTCAAACCTATGACCTCCAAGTCACAAGGCAACAACTTTACAGTTGCGCCAAGGCTCACCTTCCTTGATAATGCAATGTGTCTTTAGTTATTTTCCCCCCTAACACTTGCCCCCCCTTCCCCAAACTCTTAGGTCAACTAGTTTTCAGCTCGGTACGACATGTAGAGGTCGGTTATCGGTTGATGGCATGATTCAATCCGAGAGTTAAGTTCTCGGCTATTTGACTAAGAGTTGCTTTTCAAGATCTTGATCGAAATTTGGGGAAGTTCTTTGCCCATTATGAACTTTGATTGACGGGTCACGACTTTTGATGGATACGGTATTTCAACTTTCGAAACGTCTTCATCTGAAAAGAAATGATAATATCCGACGGATAGGATCGTCTTGAGGCATCTAGAGGTAATGGCCCACGTGTCGCCAATCCACGCGTGCGTCCGTACAAAGAGGCTTTTGAGCAGTCAGATCTTAACTAATTACCCTCGGGGAAGCACGTTTGTGAGTACCATTTATAAATAGGCCTATAGAGGGTTATGGTTTTACATTTGTGATCCTTGAATTCTTCTATGCCGCCACTTGAGCGAGTTTATTTTAAAGATCGATGACCTTGATCTTCCCAGGATTCGTTTCGATCCTTCTTTGGTTGACCATGAATATGAGGAACTTCTTTGAATGCACCCCAAAGGCCCACTTACTCAGATTAAGCCACATCCCAAAGTACTCGGAAGGTCTCCTCTTGGTCAGTGGTGCATTGATGCGCTTTCTTGCCCTTTACCAACTTTTTACGTCAACATACTTTCGGCCTCGGCGTTCCTTCCAATCTATTTTCAAAAGACTTTTATTCACTAGTCTTTGGAAGGTCATATCGGCATTCTTAGGTCAAAGACATAACTCAGTAGCAATATGTCCTTTTATCCACGATGAAGGAGGTCGTCTCCTCATTCGACCCTCGCTATATTGATCTGATTATATCCCGAGAAGTCATCTAGGAAACTTAACAGCTTATGCCCAGCTGTGGAGTCGACCAACTTGTCAATCATAGGGAGAAGGAAGCTATCCTTTGGACATGCCTTATTGAGGTCCATAATGTAGATACACATCCGTGACATCCGTTATTTGCTGGTAGCTTTTTTGACCAAGACTACGTTGGCGAGACATTCCGGGTAATGGACTTCTCGAATGAATTCACTTTGAACAGTTTGTTGATTTCTTCTTCGATAGTTTATTGTCGTTTGCAGGCGAAGTGGCGTTGTTTCTGAATGACGGGCTTAAAGGAAGGGTCCACGTTTAGATGGTGCTCCATGACCCTCCTGTCCACCCCTGACAAGTCTTCGGGAGTCCAAGTGAAGACTTCTGCATTTTCTCATTGGAACTTCAACGTTTTCTCCCTTTGTTCGCCTCGTAGCTTTGCACCAATCTGAATAGTACGATCTGGTTGGTCTTCTGCCAGTTGTTCTATGACCAGATCTTCTACAAGGGGCGCTCTCTAGGACGACTTGCCCTTAGTTTCTCCCTATGTCTCAATCATCAGGAACTCCCACATCTTTCCCTATAGTAGGGCTACATAACATTGTCGAACAATCTGTTGATCTCCCCTTAGTTCCCCACACATGTGCTCGGTTGGGAACTTTATCAGCAAATGGTAGGTCGAGACAACTGCTTTCAGGGCCTTTAATGATGACCTTCCCATCTCAGTAGAATCCAAGTTCTAATTCAAATCCCACTTTCAAAGTACCTTCTTTGTGAGCCGAGAACCTCCTTTTATAGTTTGGAGACCCTTATCTGCTTGCTTTCAACACTTTTTAGAATTCATCCTCTACCATTGAATGACCAGTTATTTTGATAGTTAGGCTCTCATTTTGACACTTATGATTATACCACTTGTTTTCAATTGTTTTCCCTACAACAACACTCTCTCTCACATAAAAATATGGAGGGATTGAGATATGTTTGAAAAATATTTCTACCAAAATTAAAAGTAGTTGTTCAAATTTATAAAAACCAATAGAAATACTACACTTAAATGCTAAGTTCGGTTCCTCTGTTGCCCACAAGATTTACTCTTGCTCTGTGAGCTATATCCACTGTAATTACTCATGAACAAAATCCTATGCAGTGAAGCAACAAAGTTTATTTATTTTCATAAAAAATATTCGTTAATATTTACACAACTCACATTAGTGAGTTGTAATGTGAGTTGTATTTAAGTCATGTGTTTTATTATCCATTGTAAAAAGAAAATTAGTATTACTTATATATACATATGTTTTGCTATATATAAAATTTAATATTTATTCAAGGAAAGGATCTCTTTTAAATACACTTTAATCATACAATATATATTTAATTACATATTTTATTTGAGGAAATCTTATTCCCAAGTAAGGGCTGACGTCATGCTTAGGAGAGGGAGGTCGTAAGTCAAAAGGGTGGTCGGGGCGCGTGCGCGCGTGCCGGACAGCCGGCCCGCTCCATCCAAGTCAAACCCTGACAACGACCCCATCTCTTGTTTTGTCGTTATATAAAAAACTGGACACCCTTCTCTCACCTTCACTTCTCACCAACATCTCCTCCACTCCTGATTAGTGATTACCACCCAAATTAACCATTCATAAATATATATATATATATATATATATATCTCCATTTAATTACTGGATTCTTAATCAACTCTAATTATCATGTAAATTTGAATGATCCATTGTTTGTCATGAATCTATTTACAATGAAGAAGAATCTTTCCTTGTTTTGACAAGTATAGAAATGGAGGACAGATTATTATATATAAAGAGAGACCAACTACTGTTTTGAGATATTCATCTACACCTCCCATTTGTTTGGTTGTACACCATGCATACAAAGCTGATGATTTGAGAACACCTCACACCATACTCACGTCTCGTCTCGTCCTCTTAAAGTTAGTTCCTCTCTGACCCATCCACTTCCTTGGGTTTTGTTCTTGTCTTCTTTTCCATTCTCAAATTCTCTTTCTCTTTGTTTTTCTAGTGATCTCTAGAAGAAGTTACAAGTTAATTATATATGTAAGTACTCATGATTAAGGTTTAATTTAAGTAAGTAAGACATCAATGCATGTGAATGAGAAGGAAGGTGGTAGTGTGTCTTTATCACACACCTAAAAGCACACATGATTAATGGGTTTGAGATATCACTAAGTCAAGCACATAAGTAAATACATATAAATATATATATATATATATATATATAATCAATCAACTTCAGTTTAACACTATTGATGTCTAGTTTAAGTGTTAGGTTAGAAAACATGAAGGAAAGATAGAGATGATTAGTTTTTTAGATTCTCTGGATGGATGGAGTGGTCACCATTTGAAGCAGTATGTGCGAGGGTGAGATTCACGCTCACGCGTGCGGAGTTGACCCCCTACCTTCATCTTCATCATCTTCTAATGGAGAGAAAAGCAAGGGTTTCCGTGCTGAAAAGGAGATATAGAAAGAGTTTCAAAGGTAATGATAACTTCATTGGCACTGAAACCCATGGTCCATACTACTCCATTGGTTTAGTCAACAGTGTGTCTATTCGTTGAGTCAAACTCGGTGTCTCAACGATGTCCGCCGCCTATTATCATCCTCATTCTCTCTCTCTCTCTCACACACACACAGAGACGACAGCAGTGGTCAATGGCCGGTTACATTGCATCCATTGCTTTATATCTCAACCAGACAGATGTCGTTTGTCGGAGTGACACAATCTTGGGCGTGGGACAAAGAGATGTTTGTCATCTCAGTGTTATTCAGAAGAATATTTGGGTGGCGTTCACATGAGCATTCCCATGATCGTTTATTTTGTGAGGATCCATATCATAATAGTTATTTATGTTTTGACCATGCATTTTTCATTAACTGTTTCCATCTCTCTGAAAGATCTGAAGATCATCTAAAAGGTGACGAACCCAGCAGGATCGAACCCTGACATAGATGGTTGAGACGAACTTAGAATCGAACCACCATGACAACAAGGTGAGGACATGCGTGTAGAAAAACTGTGCAGTCTACCCTTAACTTATCTACGCTTGTCGCCTTTATCAAAATAAGATTATCTATAGTTATTTGCATTATTCTAGCTCCAAACATGATATCAAAAAAGTTTTGTAAATAAAATGGATAAAATATTGACTTATTAAATTCAGAATGATAAGAATAGGATGGTAAAACATAATAATTAGTTAGAAAACAAGAAAACAAGATCATTTGTGTTACCCTTTCTTCTCAAATACCCCCCTGAAACACCGGCACCATGTTTCATAAACAACATGTTTCATAAAGTTTGACTAAACGAGGAAAACAATATTTTCTAAAAACTAGATAGCCTCTAATGGGTGGTCATGAGTTGGGAGATGAAAAGTGAATCCACAAGCTTTTAAGATTGTCAACCATATACTCGCATCTAATCATCACATATTAAACAATTCAAACCTTATGCATATTTATCCACTTGTTATCTTTATTCAAACCCTCTTTTAAGTTAATTTCCAAATTGTAATGTGAATCAAACTAAGGCTAAAGCTTTCTATGTGATAACCTTTGAAATTTACTTAAAAGATCAGAATTTGATTCCAAGATATATATATCCTCTTCTTTTGATTGACTCCTCTCATCTCTTAGGAGTTGAAAAAATTGTGGCCATGCCTCCAAAGCTAAAGAGGCTTTTCCACATTCTCTTGATAATTCTAAACTCCTTAATCATTGGGTCAGTAGATTTATGACACACATGCAGTACTGAAGGGGTTGACACAACCAACTGACTTAGAGTTGATTCATGTCCTCTTATGGTCCAAATAGACATGAAATAAGATATGGGTCATATCTTGTCTTCCTCTTGTCTTTTACCCTTTCACTTGAGCAAATTAAACCCTACTGTTTTCTTAATTAGTATCTTATAACTTCTATTATTTAACTGTTAAAAAGAAGTTTTTCAACCTAACCCCAACAGAAAACCTAAAACTAATTACTCAAGCAAGCAGCTACTCTTTAACTCACAAGTAATAATATTATAAAACAAAATCAAATTTTCTTAAATAGTTTTATTAAAATATTTCCATTGTGACGTGTAGCATGTGTCATTTAAAACAATAAAATAGAGAAGAAAAAAAAAATCATTTTTGAAATATGGAGTTTGAATTTATATAGCTTTAATTTATTGGCTTTAAATTGGAATTATTTGAGAGAAGAGGGTCAGTATGTCTCATGATGGTGAGGAGGAGAGACTTTGAAGGGATGGGTTGGACCTACTCCTCACATTCCCTTTCTTCTTGGCTATCATGTCTTTTGGAACAACAAGATGATACCTTATTTCATAAATACACTTAAGTATGCCCCACTTCTCCTATACATTCCCTTTTAAGTCTTCAAGCAAGAATGCTTTGCTTCCAAGCTTAAGATTAATAAGAATACCACTGCATTCACTCATTTTAATTCATAAAGTTAATCAAACCTCTCATAACATTCTTGAAATAGTGATCAATATATATGGGATATATATACTCAGGAAGGATCTCAATGCTCACAATCGTCAATCTAGAGACATTAAATGGCCTACAAAAGAGAGGACATGAGCACATGATGGGTTCTTAATTGTTATAATAACACTACTACATGCATGCATGCATGCTTGCTTGAGGGTGTTGTGGGGAAAGAGGAAGGCCTTCTTTTGTCTGAGAGAACATAATCAAATTCCATTTCAGGCTAGAAAAGATGAACCTTGAGTGGCATCAAAGAAACATGCCAAGAATTGAAGAACTATGTATATATATAAACTAATAGGGCCAGCCATGGTTTCAAGCAAATTAAAGAAGTCTTAATTCGGTGATGTTTTTATTTTTATGTCAAACTCCAACACATTAAATATTAATACTCAGCTAGCTCTTTTTTTTTTTTTTTTTTTTTGAAAAAGTGGATAAACCACATTTATTTATCATGAAAATGGTTTACATTGCTTGGTAGATTGGATTAGAATACATAGTTTGTGATTGTTCTCCCATACGTCACACTTGAGCCAATGTCACGTCTTGTTCTTAACTTCGGGGTTTGGTGGGTCCTCTCAGGAGGAATCTCGCGCCGTCGGTCCTTCACGGTGTGTGGGTTGTGGTCCGAACGGCTTGTGGGTTACATTTAACTTAGAACTTTAGTGCTTCGTAGTAGAATTTGCGTGCCAGAGATAGTGAGGAAAGAGATTTAGCGAATAATGTGTAAGAGAAAGCAGCGTTGTTTATCACTTGGAAAGCGGCGTCGATTTCTCTCCCCATATATCTTTCCAAGTTATTGCTTTTCATTCAGCTAGCTCTTTTCATAAATGAATTCATGAAAGAAAGTTAGTAGGACATCACTGTTTTCTGACATCTATTCCATGGACTGAGATGTTGAGCATATTGCCATCCGCCGCATATTCAGTGCAAACCCACCCAAAAACAATTGGATTGAGACCACCAAATCTATTGCATCTGTTTGTGATCTAAGAGTGTCTGTCATTAATTCAGACTGCAAACACAACTGTTTGATCATCACATCAACATATATTAATCAGACAAAACCATACATGCAAGACAGTATTAGTTAGCTTACTTAAACAAAGGGTAGTGAGGTATGAACAACCTAATCTTGTAAGCACTCTCTGGCTTCCATTGTTTGAATTTAATAACTTCAAACCTTGGACTTGAGATTGTAAAGATCATATATATCATGAGGATCTAATCTAATTCTTCTTCAAGTTAACATCATCTTTAAGAAATTCTATCCCCCACCTCCATTTTGATGTCATTTTAGATCATCTCCACCCCTTGTTAAATATCTCCTTGTCATATATGATACATATATATATAGACACATTTCCATCAATGGTTTTTCCTTGAGAGCATCTTGGTCCACAAAGAAGGCTGGAAGGAATCTCAACACCCTGTCCATGTCAATCTTTTGCAATGGGAAATTTGATGCAAGTGAACGGCCATGTTTCATCAAATTGTCATTATCACTGCTGACTTTGGACAATTAGAAGCCTTTAACTTTTCTGAGATTTTTCTCATTGAGAATATATTATGCTTCATGTTTATGTTTCCTCCCAAGCTCTTCGAAGCTTTCTTCTATTCACTGTATTAATTCCGAGCAATGTAATGTGCTTACCAGAAAAGATCTTCTCACCGTGTCGACATAAGAGACGGGCATTTTCATCCTGGTGCTTCAAGTTGTTCAATCTTTGACTTATCATAGACGCAAGTAAATGATATCTTGATATTAGATTTGTAAAAGTTTTTGACACCTGAAGTTTTGTTAATGGTCACATACATACATATACAGGGCTGATCAATGTGGCAATCACATAGGTGGATTGACAGAATTGTTGAGGGGAAATTTTCTTTTTATCACGGAGCTTATGACTGTATACTTGTTACTTGTGGTTCTTCAAATGAATGAATCTTTTAATGGAGGATCCCTTGCTCACCACCAGCAGAATTGCACAAGCCTTCCTCGGTATCTTCATTGTAACAGTTCCTGAATCAGGTATAAAGCATCATATAATAGAAAAATATCATCTGATGAAAATAGTTAACCATGTTTCAGTCCAAAAGACAGAACAGCTATACATTCAGGACAGGGTAAAATTCTTGGAATCAATCATCGCTAATTTGTTTGACCAACAGCAACGTTACATGCAGTTCTTTTCTTGAATTCTTAGTTCACTCAAAAAGGTGTGACATTATATATATCAAGTTTTGCTACAAACAGAAGCTTCTGTTTTTTGGAAGTAATTACATTTTGAAATAGCATCAAGATGCATTTAAAATTTACAATGAATAGCTAGTTTTTGTGGAACAAATTTCACACATTCTATAGAAAAGAGTTCTCACACACCGGAAGAGTTGATTGTTAGTATACATGCTTAATTGAGTTGGTAAGGTTATTAACCTATTCCAGGGACAAACTATCTGGTATAAGATGTTTGATATGCCCAATTTAGTTATCTATGCATCTTTATCTAGTCTTTAGTAAAGTAAATAATGACCAAATCCTTAAAATGATACCATTAGTAGAGATTCAGAATATATAGCATGCTGATATTTGATAGCTAATAAAGGATAAAGGTACCGACCTTTGATGCGTATAAAACAAACTGGAAATCATAGCTAAACCAAGGCAACTGGACTGAAAAACCATCCTGTGTTGACCCTGCTATGAATCCAGAGTCTGTTTAACATACACGCAGGGCTGATCGTAACATTGCTCTAAGCTTTTCTATCAGGTGTGCATCCAGATAAGATCATTTCCTCGTATACAGCTGGAACCTGGTGATAATCCACCATGAAACCTCTTCAAAACAAATTCTAATTAAGAGTGCATAGAGTTAGCACAAAGATTAAATCAGATGAGCTGCAAGAAACACACAATTACATAAAGTAATTTTCAAAAAAATATGGTAATAGGACCAGTTATCCATCAATAGTACTAGTCTTAGTTATGGTTCTGTATTTATAAGTAATAGTTGTATAAAACTACTTAGCAATAAGTAAATAGTAAATACTCTAATCACTAATGATATCTAAAAAGTGCTGTGACTACAGTTTTACTGCTGCACAACTGGTTAAATAAGCTGACTACTATTTTATAATTACCAATACTGAAATCATTTCAACTATACATGGTGAGCAATACCACTAAACCAACATAGAGCATCTATGCAACTAAGTGATTCCTACTACTGCCAGCTGTCCAACTACAGATGCTATTCAAGATAATTATTATCATTAGTAAATCACTGCTGCAGGACTATTACTACTACCAGTCTCCTAGCAGGAACGACCCGTGAAACTTCAAATAGATCCATAGTTAAGAAACAGAAGTGTAGTTAAAAACTTAAAATTAAGATTTATCCATTAGAAGAGGGATTGAGAAAAGAGGAACACATACATTGGATAACACCATGATTTTTAGCACTATGGAGGTGCTAAATTGATATTGGAATTCTCAACTACATGTAATATCCAAGTAAAATGAACATGCCAGCTTGTGGGGAGAGCCTATTCAACCCAATTCACTAAGGAAAAGCCCGTTATTCTGTCAACCATGTCAAACTTGGGCTGGATTAATGTTCAGCTAAATTAGGCTTAATTTTAACTTTTAAAATAAAAGTGTTGTACAATTTTTAATCATATAACAAGAATTGGCTATGATACAATCATGACCGATTGATTTCTGTTTAATGTTTTCCATCCCAAGTTAATACAGTTGTTTGGCATAAGTTTGGAAGCTTGTTGAACCATGCCAACTCACATCTACCTTGGACCATACTCAAGGGAACATATAAGAATGACACTCCCAAAGGAGCATACAGGATTTTGCAAGCAGCACAAACTGAGATACATTACACCTTAATGTAACCCTTTTCCTCTAAAATAATCTCTCTGAATCATCATCCAAGTATACTACAATGCTTCACCTACAACAATCTCTCAAATCTCCCCAAAAGCTTATTTCATAAATCTACAAACAAATATAAGAAGGCCCTGAAGTGTAAGAATGACATAACACTTCACACAAAGGTATGCATGATTTCCTGAACACCCACTTGTCTTTGAGGTCATATTCATCGCAATGTCTTTAACTGCAGGCTATGCATTAGTTGGGATGAATAATTCTAGAATTTATATTGCATTTAATATTTAAAAAGAGCAAAATAAGAGAAGTTACCTTCTCAAACTTCTCCACACGGATTAAAGCTTTCATAAGGGTAGTATAGGTCACAACATCAGGCTTGACATCCTACAATTAAATTAAATAGTGATGTTAATGAAATTCCAAATTCTGAAAGAATCCAAAGAATAGTGCTCTTTGGACCAGAGTTACAGAAGGTATATTTTGCTATAAAGAAACACTGCTACTGAAAGTACAATACAATAGAACAAGGTTTATATGCTCACATTTTCTTTCATGAACTGCAGTACAGCGAATGCTTCAGCATCTCTCCGATCCTCACCAAATGCATTGATTAAAGAGTTGAGCACCAAAACACTGGGTTTTATACCGTCTGCTCTCATTACCCTGAATGCGTTTATAGCTTCATCTGATAGACCCTGCAAAGTAAGAGTTCTAGTGAACACAGGAAACTATATGCAACACAATTAAAAGCCATAGCTGTTTAAAGAGGCCATAGGATCGCATACCCTCTGTGCATATGCATTGACTAAAGCATGGTACATCGTAGGAGAAGGCTTCATCCCTCCGCTTCTCATTTCCTCCAAACACTGTATGGCTTCCTTAAACCTCCCCGCCTTGCCATAAACATCAACAAGTGTAGTGTAAGTCACCACGTTCGGCATTAGCGGTTGCAATTTCAATCTCTCCAATAATCCTTCTAGTTCTTCCCATTTCTCTTGCACCCCCAATGAATTGATCATGATATTGTACGTAGTGATGCATGGGCTGCAACCACTATTCTGCATATCCTCAAACAGCTTCATCGCTTCATCATGCCTGTCCGCCTTACAGTGTCCATCAATCAAAGTATTCCAAGTGACCACATCCGGCTCAATGCCATCCGCCCTCATTTGATCGAATGCATCCATGGCATGATGCAGGCAATTATACTTACCGAAGGTATCAATCATCACATTGTAGAAATGGCGGTCAGGGCGAATACCATTGCTCTTCATCTCCTTCAACACTGAGAAGGACTTCTGCCAATCTCCTTTATCACGAAAGCTTGCAAGGATCCTACCAAACACGTATGAATTTGGCTTCACCTCATTCATCTCCATTTCTTTTATCAAGATCCTCGCACTTTCCCACCTCCCCGCTTGCATGTACGCGTCAATAATAAGCAAACTGTAAGTCCGCTCATCGCGGCAACTCCACTCCTGGACATTTCATCGAACACCAGCTCAGCGTCCTGCAAAGCTCCTGCTTTGACATAAGCTTTGAGGAGGGCGTTGTAGGCACGGAGTTCGAGGGGTGAGGTTGTGAAGGCGGAGCTCGGAGAACAGGGCCTCGGCCTCCGAGGGGTGCGAGCGTCTGAAGCGAGGGAGGGAGATAGAGGCAGACAAGGGTAGCAGAGCGGGGGGTGAGGCCAGCGGCCTGCGCAGTGGCGAGGAGAGAGAGGGCGGCATCAGGGGTCACCAGCGCGCGCGCGAATGCGGTGATGAAGTCGTTGGCCAGCGCGGCGTCCGGCTCGGCGGACGTCGAGAGGAAGTCACGGAAGAGACGGTGGATGAGGGAGGGGTCGGGGGGAAGGTGGGCGGGTAGGGAGCGGAGGGAGGATGGAGTAGGAAACAGGGTCAGGAAGTAGGGAGAGGGAGCGCATGCGAGAAAGGGGAGGCGGAGGGCGGAGGGGAGGTCACGGGCGCGGACGGAGGGAGGAGATAGGGGCGTTGAAGATGAGAGGGAGGGAAGGGTTAGCGGGGAAGGAGGGGAAGGGAGGGAGGGAGGAGGGAGGGAGTGGATGAGGATGGAGTAGAGGAGATCGAGGGAGAAGCAGAGACGGTGGCGGTGGAGCCATGGGACGAGGGCGGCAGCGGAGGGAGGGTGGAGGGTCGGATGCGAGGGATTTGAGGAGAGAGTGCCAGAGAGGGGCGGGGACGGCGCGAGTAGGATTCAGCAAGGCAGAGCTCGGCGGGGTCGAGGTGGGAGGGCAGGGGAGGCGTCTGGCGGAGGGAGGAGGGATGACTGCGTGGAGAGGAAGTCAGGAGGGGCTGAAGTCGTAGCGGCGGGAGGAGGTGAGGTGGTCGGAGACGGAGGCGGTGGCGGAGATGGCCGGAGGATGGTGTTGGTGGTGGCGGGAACGGGCGGCGATGGTGGTCGCGGAAGTGAATGGAGGTGAAGGAGGAGGGAGGATAAACATGGTCGGGTTTTTCGCAAGCTAAGATTTTTCTCTTTTGCTGTCTAGAGTGAGTGGGAAGGAGGGAAGAAGGTCTTTGTTATCTCTCAGATTTTTTTTTTTTTTTTGTTAAATTTCTATTTTTTGGTTTTATTTTTTTTATTTACTTTCTTTCCCTGCTATCGGATCCGGATTTGTAATCCACAAGTAGCATCCACAACCCGATAACCTTTAGCCTTTCCTATTGCGAGCTTTTTGAATTCTTCCCCTTTGCCTGGTTCACTAGGTTCTCTCGTGGTTGGAATCGCAGGTTCCTACCTTCAGCTGGAGTTCAGTTCATTTCTAGCGATCCGTTCTGCTATTTGAGGTACAATTATCCTCGAAAAATTTCACCTTTTTATGCTTATGTTTTGCAGCAATTGCCTTCCATGCTGATCTCACAAAGCTCTTTTGAACCTTTCGGATGAGAAAAATCTCAGAGTTTGGCATGACTGTCCTTAAAAATCTGATCTTGTTGATGATACATTTTGATAACCAATCATGCCGTTATTTACTGTACATGTTATGTTTTTTTTGGTTAATGATATGAAATTGCTTTTGCTTATGAAGATCTTGCTATTTGTTATGGAATTTCTTGGTGGATCTATGAGGAACTGATGATGATTGAATTCTTTGTTAAGGATTTGCTTTTGCACATCCACAGATTTTATCTATCCAGTATTTTGTAATCCCCATTGATCATAGAAGGTGTTTTTGCACCTACTATCAATTTATCCACTTTTATCAAAACAAACAAAATGTAATGACAATCAGAATAAATGAACTATGTGTCTGAAATTTCAATAACCTCTAGAAATTTGAAATTTGTAGACTGATAATTCAGTGACTCTTCAACTCTTTTTGATGGTCTGATTAGAGTCTCCAGAGTAGCTCATGAGTTCTGAGGGATCACAAATTCACGTTCCTCAACAATTGGTGGTGGCATTATTTAGTTCTGTTTTCTTAAGCTAATTTTTAATCATATATTGGATTTTCTATGCTCACTCCCTTTTCAGTGAGTTTGATTTATGTGTTGGATTTTACTGCTTAATTTTCACAACCATGTTCGTGATCCCACACTCAAGGACCACTTATTCTCTAGGATACTCTATTTCAATATTGTAACCATGGTAATACAATCACCTGTTGGAAGATCTTTACTTGATCCAATATTTCTCTTGGATGGCAACCTTACTTGTTTGATTATATTTCCACACGTTTCTTTTTATTCTTTCTTTATAACTCACGGAAATTCCATCCAGTAAAACGGAATATCTCCTTGGTGGCACTACACAACTTCGGGTCTTAAAATTCAACTGATGATTACAATGATGCATCTCGTGATGTATCCCTTCATACAAATTAGTTACATTTGGGGATGAGCCAAGACAGCAATGTGAAATGGATGCACAATTTCACACACGAAGAATCAGGGCAACAAGCAATCACAAGAACATAAGAGGATTTACGTGGTTCGGCTATCCAAGCCTACATCCACGGGCAAAGGCGACGAGAAAGTTCCACTATAACTCAAAAATGGAGATTACAAAGCTTCTCAAAGCTTAGCCTAACAATGGCTTCACAAAAGACACCAAGAAGAGGAAACAAGAAATGCCTTACAAGCTTGAAGAGATGAACAATCTGGATCCTTGAATAAACCTCAAGCCGATCTCAATCTTCTCAGGCTAATCTCAAAGACTTTCTTCTTCTCCCTTGATCATAAGAGCTCTCTCCCTTTGATTCTGATGAAGAGACCCTTCTTTTTCACTCGTTGTCTCCAAAGCAACGAACGAGTATATATATATATATATATATATATATATATATATATATATATATATACCTGGCTGTCCAGGTGGGCCTAAATGGGCCCGCTTGCTTTTAAACAAGAAAAGGTTCCCTCTGACTTATAAAGGCGGTGGGGTAGGGCGGGCCCGTTTGCCAATGAACAGGCCCGCACAGTTTCTCACGGTGTCCATTCGGCTCCAGCATATGGTATTTGGCGGACACATTTTAGAATCACGAAGGGCCCGTTCGATTGCTCGATTCTTCACGCGTAAAACAACAACTTTGGAACAAAAGCGGGCTAGTGCGAGGCTGAGGCGGGCCCGTTAGCGGTAAGCGGCGGGCCCGTCTAGTCTTCACGAAATCCACGAAGCCATATCCCAACAAATCTCACCTTGGCGGTTTGCGAAAAGCCATGAAACCATTCTGATAAAGAACTTTCTTGAAACAAGTGGCACCTTTATAAGCGCCCGCTAGAGACCATTGACAACTCCGAGACTCCAATCAAGTCCAAGCAATGCTTGAACTTCCAAGTGGGGATTGGCTTGGTCATGCATATCCGCCGTGTTCTTCTAGAGTAGCAACTTTGTTGACACCAAACATCACCATGTGAAACATAATCCCGAACAAAATGATCTACGGGGACATCGATGTGTTTTGTTCGTTTATGAAACATTTGATTTTTTAGTCAAATGTATGGCACTCAGCTATCGCAAAACACCACAATATCATCACAGCTTCAAACCCAAGCTATTAACCAAAACTTTTTAACCATAAAGCTTCTTTACGACTTACGCGACTTGCCATTATACTCTGCTTACATTTATAGACAAGGCTATTGTAGGCTATGTAATGTAGCCTTCAAGCTGATAGCACTTGCAGAAACCTGAATACATAGCACTGTTAAAGATCTTCTCTTGTCCAAATCCCCTGCATAATCGAGTCTACAAAACCCGGTAACATTGCTATAGCTACGGTCGCTCTGATGCATACACCAACACATATCCACAAATTACCTCTCAATTACACGAGAATCCACTTCCGCATTTTGTCCGATGCTCTCTACCAGGACAAGACATGTACCTGCTCACAACACTGACTGCATGTGAAATATCTGGACGAGTGCAAACCATAGCATACATGATGCTTCCCACTGCACTCGAATATGGGATACTATCCATCTGTTGTCTCTCATCTTCATTCTGTGGTGACAACTGTGCTGAGAGTTTGAAATGGGCTGCCAATGGAGTAGACACCGGCTTCGCATGAGTCATGCCGAAGCACTCAAGAACTCTGCCAACATAGTTCTTCTGAGATAGTTTGAGCTTACCAGCTTTCCTATCTCTACAAATCTCCATTCCTAAGATCTTCTTAGTTGTCCCTAAATCTTTCATCTCAAAATCACCACTCAACTGAGATTTTAACTTCTTGATTTCTGACATGTTCTTTAAGGCAATTAACATGTTATCAACATAGAGCAACAAATAGATACAAGAACCATCTTGGAGCTTCTTATGATAAACACAAGCGTCATAGTCACTTCTCACATAACTATGATCGATCATAAAATTGTCAAACCGCTTGTACCATTGCCGCGGTGATTGCTTCAAGCCATACAAAGACTTCTTCAATAAACAAACATGGTCTTCTTTGCCAGAAATAGTAAATCCCTCTGGTTGATGCATATAGACTGTTTCTTCCAACTCACCATGCAAGAATGTCGTTTTAACATCCATCTGCTCAAGTTTTAAGTCAAACTTAGCAACCATGGCAAGTAACACACTAATGGAGCTATGTTTTACAACCGGAGAGAATACTTCATTGTAATCAACACCCTCCCTTTGACCGAAACCCTTAGCAACCAATCGTGCTTTGAATCTAGTTTCTTCAACCCCGGGGATGCCTTATTTCTTCTTAAAGACCCATTTTGCAATAGCACCCTTTGGCTGGCAACCTTGATTTAACCAACTCCCAAGTATGATTCTTACTCCAAAGATTCCATCTCCTCATTCGTAGCAACCGACCCACCTTCCCTCGATACTTGTAGGATGACCTCATTTGTAACTTGTAGATTCTAAACCAATGGACTCCGCCACCTTTGGGTGCATAAGCCACTAGATTAACATCTGCATACCTCGAGGAGGTTTAATCACATCTTCTAGGTCTACGATAGCAAATGTTGTCCTATTTATTCTTGAAGAGTGAGTATCTTGTTCATGAGATTAACTTACGGAACATTACTATCTTCTTGGGACTGAATCTTCTATTTGAAGTAGACTTTGCTAGGAGTCTCCACTGAAACTCCACTGTTGCTTTCGGCACCTTGATCGCCTTTTGGTAGACTCTTTCCTTTTCCCGGGGAAACATTGGTGGACGGCGTGGATACCTCATCAAATATCCGTCTACGCTCATCATAAACTTGGGTGATTCGGATCGATTGCACCACAATCACGTATCCCTTAAGCCCGCAGCCATAACCAAGAAATATACATTTCTTTGCCTTGCTTTCAACTTCCCTCATTTACATGAGCATATGCGGAGACAACTAAATACTCTCAAATTTGAGTAGTGGTCGGGGGCGACGGACCATACTTTCCCTATACGGAGTCTTGGATTAATAGGCGTAGATGGGGATCTATTCACCAAATAGCATAAGATATTCTGACTTGAACCCAAGATCTCTTTGAGCCCTACATTCAATCTCATGCGCTGACTCTCTCGAGAAGGGGGTTACATTCGTCACGTTACGCAACTCCATTTCTGGCTGTGGTGTATGCCGAGCGATCGCTTGATTATCTCGCTATTCCTTAAATGCGTTCGCGAGAACTTGTTGAAGCTCACACGAAAGCAAAAACTCGAACCATTATCTGTTGGAGGCGTTTGATCTTCTTTCCGGTTTTGATTCTCGATCAAAGCCTTGAGCTATTTGAAGAAGACAAACACTTGATCTTTGCTCTCCGAGAAAATACACCCATACTTTTCTTGAGTAATCATCGATGAATGTCAACAAATATGCTGAAGCACCTGAGATAACCTTTGGAGAGGGACCCCGAGGTTAGAATGAATGTAATCAAGCTGTGCCTTTAGTCGATGAGCTACTTGATTGCTAAACTTACGCTAGAGTTTGCTTGAGTACATAATGCTCCACGAAATCCAGCTTGCACGTGTGCTTGACGACAACAAACCTGTTTGCTCAATGACGACAAACCTCTGCTGCGCTCGTATGCCTAATCGCATATGCCCAATCTGGTTGTGTCGGAATGCGGATCAATTGATGATGACCTTTGCTGCGGCCTACTATAGCGGTGGGACCGTCCAAGAAATAGAGCCCCTTGTCCAGAGTGTCACGCGTCGGTACATTAATCTGGCTGGAGGATACCTTTAAAACTCTACCTCCGCTTTGAGAACTTGTAACCTTTTACGTCTAAAGAGCTCGAGGAAATAAGGTTAACTTCTTCATTTAAGGATGTGGCGAACTTACATCAGGTTCTAACAATACCATCATACATCTTGATCTGGTAGACAATCCCCACTACTTTGCAAGCATGGTCATTCCACGTTAGTCTTGACCCGATTACACTTCTCATAACTAGAGAACATCTCCACTGGAAGTACTAATATGGAATGTAGCATTTATATCGAATCTATTTCTCAGCTAACTTGTGACTCACGTCTTTGCAGAGTGATTCATCATCATCGAAAGCTGAGCAATGACCACGTTTGCATCATTCTTGGGTAGCGCACTTGTGGTTCAGCATATCCTTCTTCTTTGGACTGATCTCTCCTTATGTGCCCAAATTTCTTACAATAGTAGTCTTGTACTCTTTTCACATGGTATGTAACCTAGAGGCTTTTCGACACGAATTTCCACCTCTAGATATGGATCTTCCCGAAGGTAACCAAGTCTTCCTCCTTGATTGTTTTATTTGCTTTTTCCGTCCAATTTTGCTTTCTCGGCTCATTTGAACCCAAAGCGGTTTTTTTACTTCATCTAAAGTGATTTCATCATGGCCATAAAGCATGTTCTCCCTTTGCAAAGTTCTCTATTAGGAGGAGGTAAAGAACACAAAACAATCAAAAGCTTGATCCTCATCATCAATCTTAACATCAATGTTGTTTAGATCCATAACAATTGATTGAAATTGTCAAGGTGCTAAGACAGAGGTGTACCTTCTTCCATCTTCAGGGTGTAGAGTCGCTGCTTGAGATAAAGTTGTTTTGTCAACGACTTCGTCATGTACTTGCTTTCTAGTCGAAGCCATAAGCTAGGTGCGGTGGTAATATCTGCAACTTCCCACAAAACTTCATCTCCAAGGTTAAGTAGAATAGCACTGTGTGCTCTTTCCATCATCTCGTCCTTCTGCTCATCCGTTAATGAATCTGGCAACCTATCTTTGCCATTCAAAGCCTTGACCAACCCTTGTTGCCATTTGAGGTGCCGCATCTTGTCGCCTAAAGTGAAACTATTCTTCGGTGAACTTCTCGATTGAAGAAACATTGGCGGCCGTTTCACTAGATTAGCTCACATCTGGGGTTTGTTGGGGATGAGACCCAAGTAGGGAACATATGAAATGGATGCACAATTTCAGCACACACGAAGAATTAAAGGCAACAAGCAATCACAAGAACACAAGAGGATTTCACGTGGTTAATTTATCAAGCTACATCCATGGGCAAAGCGGCGAAAGTTCCACTATAACTCAAGAATGGAATTACAAAGTTTACTGAAGCTTAGCCTAACAATGGCTTCACAAAAGACACCGAGAAGAGGAAACAAGAAATGCCTTACAAGTTTGAAAAGATGAACAATCTGGATCCTTGAATAAACCTCAAGCCAATCTCAATCTTCTCAGGCTAATCTCAAAGACTTTCTTCTTCTCCCTTGATCATAAGAGCTCTCTCCCTTTGATTCTGATGAAGAGACCCTTCTTTTTCACTCGTTGTCTCCAAAAGCAGCGAGCGGGTATATATATATATATATATATATATACCTTGGCTGTCAAGAAGCCCGAGGCCTAAAATGGGCCCGCTTTGGCTTTAAACAAAGAAAAGCGTTCCTGCAGCTTATAGAAGACAGTATGAGCTGGGCGGGCCCGTTTGCCAATGAAGCAGGCCCGTAACACCAATGCTTCTAGTGTCTCATTCAAGCTCCAACCTAGTGACCACTACAGAGCGCCTGGAGCCGGGCCACGTTTAGAATTTGAGAGCGGACCCGTTCCAGTGCTCTGTTCTTCCACAACAAAAACAACGCGCCTTGCTGGAACAAGCGGGCGGGCTAAAGTGCAGTGAACTGGGCTGGCCCGTCTAGTCTTCTGGGAAATCACTGAAGCCATATTCCAACAAGTTTTTCTCTTTCCAAAGACAGCATCCCATTATTCCGTGCAAAAGAGCATAGAATATAATCGGTGAGTTAAAAAGAAAGAACACTAGCTGAGAACTTTTTCTCCTGAAGCTCTGTGGTATGAGCCAGTCTATCATCAAGCTAGCACATTGTATTCACGGAAAAACCCAGGCTTTTTTCAATATCTTGATAAAAGACGAACCTACAGAAGCCTTGACAGTAATATCCAATTTCCACCTTTCGATTTCATTTTTTTTTTTTTTTTTGGTTTGCTTTTGTACGTTTCTAACTGAATTAATGATTTTTAATAATAGCAAATTTACGCTTTGCAATGTGACCCAAAGTTTTTTTTTTGTGGTATGTTGAAAGCAACCTCATTCATTGTATTACTGCAAGAACATGGACGCTGTGATTATAAGTAACAGGAATAAATTAGTGCGTTTATTGTTGGGGTTGTCGCATGATAATGATAATATCTGCCTACCTGAAACAAGCAATACTAGCAACATACTATACTCACCCAACTGTAGATTTAGGTACATTTTTTGTTCAGTTTTTGCTTTGCTTGTTTATTTTGGGGAGGGACCAAAGCAAAATGAATACATTGTATATGGTGTCATATGCCCAGAGTATGACCTTCTGCTAGTTTCAGACGGTTGCGAGCCACTCTACTACTTTGTTTATTTTGCTGCTTGCGGTCAAGAATGCTCCAGAAGAGAAGAGGATGCTGTCACATAATGTATCCAGATAGGGAGCAATTCAAGCTGCTGAGATAAAACATCGCTTTGTATGTTTTAGTGATACAAGGTTCACTGGTGTTTTACTGTTTACCGATCTTCCAGTCCTCACAACATTGCCGCTTCAAATGGCGTGGATTCTGGCCCTGGTTCAGCAGACAAAGTCCAAGGAACATACACATGTTGGAAATCAGATCCGGTCACTGAAGGAACAACCATGTGATGGTCACTCGCCAAGGAAAACATCACAATTAGTAAGGGTGATCATTCTCTGTATGCTGGTGAGTAGTGCTCTGTTCCACTTTCAGCATTTTGTAGCATTTAAAACTTGTTGAATGTAAAACATCTTGATGGGATGTGACCAGAAGCAGCATCACTTGCAATGGAACTTTCTAAGCACTGGAAAAGGGCCTTCTCTCAAATTGTTTCCAATCCACTCTAATGCTCCTAAAAGCAAATGACAGTGTCTCCGGTCTAAATATGCATTTCTATATGGATATATTATGTCATTGAAGATAAATGTAAGGTTAGCTCTGCATGAAGATATACCACATTGTAGCATTACGCTGGAAGAGATTTGTGTTTTCACACAATTAGTACACAGTGGATTGGCAATCATTCTGTTGCATCAAGATAACGTGAGCCACTATTTTCCATTTGAATTCTTTGAATTTCTAGTGGTCTATTTAGTTTGTAACTTGTGAAGAATTTCTGTTATTCTGTCTCTGCTTCTTACATGGCCAATGTTGACCTCGCTAAATTTGATGTATGGCAAAGAAGAATTTCATGTGGGTGGAACTCTCTTCTATTAGTAGGAATAACTGACTTTGATAATTGCTCCATCAAACCCTATTTGTATATCTAAAATAAAGACTATCAGATGAGTATTTCTACTTGGCATAGTAAGACCCTCTGAAAGGGAAGCGTAATATGTATCCTCTTGAATTAGATGATTCATCACTGTTTTCATGGGCTAAGAATAAGGAAAGAGCTTGAGAAATGTTGCAATCTGCAACAAGATATAGGCTCAAACAAAAACTTATAGTTTTTTGTTTTCTTACTGTTTTCATGAGCTAAGAATAAGGAGAAAAACTTGAGAAATGTTGCATATCTTCAACAAGATAGGGCCTCAAACAAAAATTTAGAATTTCCCGTGCATTCTTAGCATACAATTACTGCTTCATATCATGTCATATTATTGGGCTTTGGGCACTTGGTTTCTAAGGGCACCAGGTGCCCCATGAATATCCCTTATCCACACTTTACATTAGTTGTGTCCTTTTTTCATGGGGAGAGTTCTTAATAATAGGCCATGTTTATCCATCCATCCCTTCACTGGACAAAGGAGACAGATCAATGTGTAGTCTCGACTTCTGATTGGAATTAAGAGCGCGGGCGGACATTGTGGCTGGAATATTGTTCCACAGGAGGCATGCAAACACTCATGTAAGCTTATAAAGTCTGTCTGCACTCATGCTTTGCAGTTATACTAACATGGCCTCTCTGAGCTGAGAAACTAAGATGGATGTCTTTTAAACTTGAAAGAACTAAAGGCATGGGTGTTACATGTCTTTATAGGCCCTCCACTCCCTATCCTCTCAATAAGAGTATCATAGTTTGTAGAAACAAAAGGTATAATACTATACTCCTCCAAGACACAATTATAAGGCTGAAGAACAGGTAGACAAAAGCTTGCTGTACTCAGCTCTTTCAAAGGATGGGGGCCCTGCCCATGCTCCAAGAGAAACCCTAGGCCTTTGACAAAAAACATCTCACCACTTCCAACTCACACAAGTCAAAAAATAATCCATGAGAAATGGTAATCTAAGAGCACTAGCCAGACAAAGAAGCCATCCACTGAGAGAGACCATGGTCCACACTCTCTTCAGTCTTCTCCCTTTACCTACTGTTTCTGTTGGACTTTTAGCGATCATCATATAAAGTCTCTAGCGTAGCAATAGAATATATATTACAAACCCTAATGCCTACTTTTTGCTGAAACTCTACAAGCTTGCCTCTATTTTGTATCAATTACACTGGTCACGTTGGCCTTGTCTCATTTGCTAGGTAGCTCCCCATTTCTGACAAATATAGATGTAAATTCCCTGAGATATCTGAGTATATATATTAATGGTCTCCTTTCTCTTTCTAGATCACTGTTGGAGAGAGCTAGAGTCTAGACCACAATACAAAGTCTGTAAGAGTGGAATCAACGGTTGCAGTGAACGTGGAAGGTTGACTAGGGACAGGAAGCTTTAAGCTCAATCAAAGTGCAAAACCCTGAACAAAAACATTCATCTTTACTGAAAAAGTTTTCCATGGCTAACGCTGCTCAACTTTTGATCCGACCTTATCCCTTCCACTTCCAGACCACCTGTATATTGATCATCCCAAGTGTTTGCTCTAAGCGCACCAAGCTCTCTGCCAGTAGCATACACTGGCAAGTGTACTGCTGACTG